>PVLC010000969.1:20576-150153 GCA_004027655.1 Graphiurus murinus | reverse complement strand
AATTGATTTTTTAATGTTCCTAATTTTCATATTCCACGTCTTGCTGCTTTGCAAGTAATGAATTCTCTAATCATGATTTATTACCCTTAATTTTTAATTAATATACTTGTGCTTTATCAATGTTTCATCCTAATTAATATCAGTCTCTTCTTTTAAAAGCAATACTATTTTACTCAATTACATTTTTTTAGTAAAGAAACATCTATATATTTGGTAATTGGGTGAAGTTTTTTAATATAGCTTGTTTTCCCCAAAGTGCAAATAAGAAGGCATATGTTGAATTTTAATTTTTATCTTTTTTATTCAGGTATATTTTCTTATTACATCATAAACATTATAGTGATGTATAGTAAAAAACTAAATTACTCATACTTTAAATATGTTTGTGTATAGGTAAAGCAAAATACCTATTCTAACTAATAATGCAGCTTTACAAATTGTTTAGCTTTAGTTATATTGGCATTTCAAAGAAACTATAATCTTAGGTATCATAAACTATAAACCTCTTTATATATGCTTATTTAAAATGTTCAAAATTTTACTAGTCCTGACTGGTTTCTTAAGTTTTTTTATTCAAAATATTGCTAGTCAGGAATGCTTTATTTTATTGGCTATATTTTTTAAAACTGGCGATGAGACATTGTTCATATGCCATAATATCAAGGAATGTTCTCAGAAATGATCTCTGCTTTTTCATTTTAATGAGTTAGGAAATTAAGAGCCAAATTAGTTAATGACTAGGACCTGGAATCTGGTTCCCAATTCTCAGCTCAGACTTTTTTACTCTACAGTCCATAGTATCTTTTTTATTACTTTTATGTAAAAACTTTATTTTTTGTCACTTCTCTTTTGAACAAGCACATTATAATATAGGAGGTACAGGACTCTTCTTTTTAATAATTTACTTTCTAAAATTATACATGCTTAAATACCAAAAATGTTACAGTAATTAAGTGAAATAAATTATTTGACAATGTGTATGTTTTTTCTTTCATTAATTTCAGGTGTAAACAATGTTCTAATGTGAGACCAATACAAAATCTAAATTCCCTTGTTGATAAAACATCATGGAGTCCTTCTTCTGTGGCAGAAGGTTAGCTAAATTTTCATGTCCTGTAATTTTTATGTTTAAGGTCATCTCACTGATTTATATTTCAATATTTGGGAATATATAAGACTGAGTTTAACTTTTTTTAACTGAAACAATTTATAGTTATTTTAATAGAAATATAGGTAAATATTTAAAATACTTGCAAAATCTCACTTAACATAATGTTCTCCAGGTCTGTCCATTTTCCTTCAAATCCCATCATTTCATTCTTCTTTATTACTCAGTAGGATCCCATTGTATATATATCCCATAATATTGTAATCCATTCATCTATTGATGGACGCCTGGGTTGTTTTCATAATTTGGCTATTGTGAATTATACTGATAAAAACATGGATTTGCATATATTACTATAATATTCTGATTTCAGTCTCTTTGGATGGTAGAGCTGAATCATATGGTGGATCCATTCTCACTTTTCTGAGGAATTTCCACACTGAGATTCCTCCATAGCGGCTGCACTAATTCGCAGTTCTATAAGCTGCATAGAAGAGTTCCTATTTCCCCATATCCTCACCAACATTTATTGTTGTTTGTTTGACTTCTTGATGATTGTCATTCTGATTAGAGTGAGATGAAATCTCAGTGCAGTTTTGATTTGCATCTCTCTAATTGCTAATGATGTTCAACATTTTTTCATCTATTTATTGGCCATTTGTGTTTCTTCTTTTGTGAAGTGTTTATTTAGAGAACATTTATTATGTTGAGATTAGCCATTCACAGAAAGTGAAAGGTGATATGTTTTCTCTCCCAAGCAGAAGCTAAGGAGTAATCAGGATACCAGAGGAATTTTAGATAATGGATCCAGGGAGGTAGTCTAGGGAAAGGGTAAAAGGGAGAGGGAGAATCAATGAAGAAATCACTTTCATTGACAGTATGTATATATCTGAGAATACCAATTCCAATCTCAATATTCTGTATGGGAAAGGGGGGAATGGAGAGGGAGCTGGGGGAAAGTCCACTAAGTGCCACATGTATATACGTCACTATAACTGAACTACATATATTGTGAGATTATAATGCATCAGTAAAAGTATAAAAAATTTTAAAAATGAAAATAGAAAATCTTGCAAAATCACGTTCCAGTATCTGCCAGTACCTTTTAATCATAATGCATATTTTAATGTATTATAACTTGTTTTTCTATTTGTCAATGATATAGGCCAAGTTCTGCCTGAGAATTATTCAGAATCCATCATTTTCTTAATCTATAAAAACAGACTTTGTACATTTGAAGTTTCTGTCACACCTCCACTGAATCTTTGTTTTTCAAGGAGATACCTTACTTCCTTTGGTACTTTCCTACATTCCTCACTATTTTGTTTCTTCTCCTGAGTAAACTATTCCACTTTGCCAATGTTGTTCTGAATTTGGAATTCAAAGCTGAACATAGGGTTCCAGATATAGTTTGACTAATTCAGACTATAATAAAAATGGTTATTTCCCTGAAACTGGATACTAACCTTTTACTAGCCCAAAATTTCATTGTAAGGAAATTTATTTTGTATACCTGGTTATGTTTTCTTCTTTTTATAATCCAGCTATGTGGTACTGCTCTATCATTTTGTCTGTGGTCCAGTGAAGTACCATGTTACTTGAACTTCTTGATGTTAAGCTTGTTCTTCCCCCGCTACTCCCCCAGGACTAGTGATTGAATCCAGAGCCTGCATCCCCAGCACTTTTTATTTATCTATTGTTATTTTGGGACTGGGTCTCACTAAGTTGCCCAGGCTGGCCTTAAATTTGGGATTATCCTGCCTTAACCTTCCTAATAATTGATTATACGTGTGTGCCACCACACCCTTCATATCATTAATGAAATTTTTACATTCATTTGTGTGGTTCCTCATCATAGGTTTTAGGTTCATCCTTCTTGATTTTAGTTCATAGCTTTAAACTATTAAGATCTTATATTTATGCTTTTATTGGTACATTATAATTATATACCATAGTGAGATTCAAAGTAATACAAACATACCTGCATACATCATTTGGTGTGTTTTCCTCCACATCTCACCCCACTCTGCCCTCTTACCTCCCCATACATACTAGTGTGATTGGTAATGATACCTTCATAAGAGGACATAACCTTACTTGAACTATATCCTCTCTCAGTCTTCCCCTCTTGCTTCTCCATCTTCTCCCAATCTCTTTCCACTATTTTGGTCTCTTCTCACTTATCTATGAGGTACCTTTTCTTTCTTTCTGAGGTGGTAGCGAAAGCCTACCACCTCAGACTTTCTGAGACTGACTATCTCACTCAGCATAAAGATTCTTTAGTTCTACCCATTTTTCTACATATGACATAATTTAATTTGTATTTATGGATGATAAAACTCCATTACAGGTGCATATCACATTTTCTTTATCCACTGAAACTTAGATTGGTTCCATAATTTGGCTGTTGTAAATTATGCTGCAGTAAACAAGGGTATGCATCTATCACTACATAGTTTACCATTCCTTCCTTAAGGATTGAACACAGGAGCATTCAACTTCCAAGCTACATGTACTCTAGCCCTTTTTTTCTTTTGTTTTTTTCTTAATTTTAAAAATGAGTCTTGCCAAGTTAGTGCGGGTCTTGCTAAGTTACTGAGGCTGGCCTTGAACCTGAGATGCTGCTGTCTCAGCCTCCCAAATAGTGGAATTTCAGGTGAACACCACCCTCCCAGCCAATTGCCCTTTATTTGTTTGTCTGTTTTAGTGTTAAATTCTTTTGAGATTTTTATGTATTCTAGAGATTAGTCTTCTACCAGAGGAATAGTTGGCAAAGATTTTCTCCCATTCTGTAGGTTCTCTTTAGACTGTTGGTTCCTTCTTTTGCTGTGCAAAAGCTGTTTTCTTCTGTATTAACAATATTTAGTTTGTGTTCAAATTCATATCTGTGTGCCCTAATTTCCTCTTGTTATCTGCCTACTTACTTAGTCCTACTGTTTAAATATGGGTTTGATATATGGAAGCTAGTACAACATCCCATAAACATATTGATTGTCTTCTATTTCCAAGTAGAGATGTTTGTTTTAACCTATTTCATGTGACTTAGCATCTCCAGTTTCTTTATTCCTCATCCTTTTATCAATATGAAAACCCAGATTCTAACATTTTTGCCTCTTCAACCAGATAAAATTATTTAAGAAATAAATGATCCTGTGTACTTTTAATACAATGGGAAGAGACATATTAAAAACAAAACTGTATGCTATTTTTTAGAACATTTTGGCAGTTTTAAGTTATCTTTAGTAAGAAAAACATATAATCAGTTGTATTTTATGAAGCATGTTATGGTTTCTACCAAGGTATCAACTTGTTTTAAAGATGAAAATACTTTTAAAAATCCTGTTGCTTATAATATCATGAAACATTGACTCTCTGAAATATAGTGGAATGTCCCAAAATAAACTTGCTAAATGAGCTTTTTAGATATTGAGACTGGAGAGCTGATGTCATAGCTAAATTTTTTTATCTCAAATTATTTAATAAATAAAATTTGTAGTTTCATACTATAATAAGACAATTTTAACATGACCTTGATAATAAAGAATAGCAGACTCATATAGGTCTTCTTTTCCCTTTTCTAGTACTGGGTATTGTACCTCTCCAGTATGTGTTTGTTATGACATTTACTCTTGATGATGGAACAGGAGTATTGGAAGCTTATCTCATGGATTCAGTAAGTAACAAAGCTAGTAAAAGTATTTCTAACTAAAAATTTAATATTTTTTAAATCTTAATATACTTATACATACTTTATTCCTCAAAGGCTTTAAGGCAACTTCATAGTATAAACAGAATACAAGCCCATATGTTTTAAGTTGTATATATGTATCTCTTTCAACTTGATACATCTTTATATTTGAAGAATGAAAAATTAAGGACTAGAAATTTGAGGAGTCATCTATATCATGCAGAAATTCTACTCCAGGGATAAAAAGCAATACCATATAGGCATTATTTGTAGTCAGCATTTCACCCTACTTTTTATTTTTATTTATTTATTTTGGGTTTTTTTAATCTCCACATTTCATATTGGAGGAAAAAGAGTTACTGTTGATAGGTTTTATTGTGTGGTACTATAGGGAAGCCCATGAGACCACTTTTACTGTGACACCAGTTGTAAGTTCAGAAATCCCCAAGGCTGCCTTTAGTTTTTATAATTGACAAGAAAATCTCAGAACTCACTGTAGTCCCCATGGCAGTTTATTACAGCTAAAGGATATAGATTAAAATCAGCCAGGGAAAGCGGTGTTAAGGAAAGTTCCAGACGTGGTGCTTGTGGTCATCCTCTCCCTCGTAGAATTGTAGACTGTGTTGCTTTGCCTTGATGACAAAAGTTTTTATTGGGCATCGCCGAGGTATGGTTCACTGCCTGTGAGACTTAATTCACTCATCATCCCTTGCTGAGGTCAGTCTGGTGCTACATACCTCAAAGTCCCCATCCTGAATCACATTGACTACCTAGAGTGACCCAAAGCATCCTACGTAAACAGACATTTTTTTTCCTATCAGCTGTGACATTGTAAAGGCTTAGAGGTCACTTCCCACAAGCTAAAAGCAAAGACTAAATCTCTCTTAGGGTAAGGTTAAATTTTTTCTACACACATGGAAAAGAATCTGAGAGGAGATTTTTTTTTCCTATTTTCACAGTTCATTTAGCCACATATTAAATAAGTATTTAGTGATAATCTGCTGTTCACCAAATACTATTCAATGTAATGAGGATACAGCAGTGACCAAAACAAGCAAAGTTCCTTCCTCCATAAAACTGTCTAACAGGGAGGAAAAAAATAAATAAATCTGTACTATATATTATATTCTTTTACATTTAACATTAGATTTGTATTCTTGTGCACAAAGAGAATCATCAGCCTCTCTGGCTTTTAATCATCATTATTAAATCAAAATAGTTTAACTTGACTATGTATATCTCAATGTTGTTTTAAGATTAAAGCTGAAGCCGGGCGTGGTGGCGCACGCTTGTAATCCCAGCATTTGGGAGGCTGAGACTGGAGGATCCAGGTTTTCGGCCAGCCTCAGCTGCTTAGTGAGGCCCTCCGCAACTTAGTGAGACCCTTTTTCAAAAAAAGAATAAAAAATAGGGCTGGGGCTGTAGCTCGGAGGTAGAATGCCTCTAGGTTCCAGTACCACAAAAAAAAAAAAAAAGATTTTAGAGTTTACATCAGCACTCTAATTTATGAATTCTCTTTTCTTGATAGAGTGAAATAGTCTGGATTATTTTAATAAATTAGTTAATATTGAAATACTTTTCTATTAATTAAAACTGAAAAGATTACTGTTTCCTTTTTCTTTCCATCATAATTTTTTAAAGGAAAAGTTCTTCCAGATTCCAGCATCAGAAATCTTGACCGATGATGACCTTCAAAAAATTATGGATATGATCATGGATATGTTTTGCCCTTCAGGAATCAAAATTGGTAGGCAATGTTTTCAGCTTCCCTTTCTCTGGTCGTTGAAAGAGCACCTAGCATATATCTAATCTGCAGACATCTAGAAGTCTGAAAGCTTTGAATCCAAATGAATTGAAATAATAATTACTATATTATCCATCTTTTCATAAGATAGTGTTGGGTAAAGTAGGTATAAATGAAAAGATTTTTTTCTCTGCAACTTAGTGAGACCCTGTTTCAAAATAAAGAATACAAAATAGGGCTGGAGGTTTAGCTCCAAGGTAAAATGCCCTTGGGTTCAATACCTCTACTGGAAAAAAAAAAAAAAAAATGAAAATGATATAAGGTTTTGATCACAAACACATTTGACAGTGAGTTTATACGTACAAACATTTAGTTGAAATTATACCAAAAAGGATGAAATTTTGACAAGAAACTAATTTTGGCACTAGGGATTGAATTCAGGGCCATTCTTTCCTCCAAGCCACACCTCCCATCCTTTTTTTTTTTTTTGAAACAGGGTCTCACTTGGTTGCTGAGAGTCTCACTGTGTTGCTGAGGCTGTCCTCAAACCTGTGATCCTCCTTTCTCAGGCTCCCAAATACTGGAATTACATGCATGCACCACCAAGTCCAGCTAAGAAACATTCTTTTACCATGCTCTACTTACTCAGTTTTCTTTGATGGATTTTCTGTTTGTTTTTCTTTTTCTTATTTTTTTTTCTTTTCTTTCTTTGCTGGGAATTGAATCCAGGGCCATTCTACCTAGGAGGTACACCTCTCTCCCCCCCTTCACTGCCCTAATTTATTTTGAAACAGGGTCTCACCAAGTTACTTAGGTCATTACTACTTTGCTGAGGCTTCCCTCAAACCTGCAATCTTCCTGTCTCAACCTCCCAAGTACAAGGATTATAGGCATGTGTCACCATGTACCATGCAGCTTTATAGGTCCTCTTTAATCAGGCTTTCCTTTTCTCTGGTCAGTCCTTGCATTTAGAACAATTCCAAAAAGATAGGAGTATTCATCTATAAGAAAATTTCGCTTATATACCTTTATTTGTTTTAAATTTTATTTGTTGGCTATTTGGCTAATTTTGGATAGTGTTTTTTGGAAGCAAAACTTCCATGTCAAAGAAACATGGGCCTGGTAGCTTTTGATATACATTTCCAGATTATTTTTCAAAAATATTTTACCTATTTCTAGGAAAGTTCTGCTTGCAGTATAGGAGAGTACGTGTCTCACTTTACTATTGCCAAAATTAAGTACTTTTTAAAATGCCTTTCATACTTGAACTTGAAGAAACATAACAGTCTTTATTAGAAGTTATAAATAGATTTACTATTATCATAACCAAAACTTAGAAATGGCATCTGTGGCTGCCAATATCACCTGAGCTGAACACCTGCTGCCTGATGGGAGTTTTAGCTAGATAGAAGGGCTGGGGCTGATTTGCAGCTCATGTTCCTTTGTTTTTCAGTCAATCAAGAAAAACAAACAAACGGGGTAGGTCATTAAGCAATCAGAAGGGGGAAATTAAGTAAAAATTGGGTATGAGTTGGTTTACTACCTTTGTTATCAAAAACTTTGAAAACCTTAGATTTAGCCACTTTTTTGTCATTAGGAGAAATTTCAAGTTAGTTACACAATTGTCAGAGTACTGTTTAGTTTCATGGTTAATAGCTTTTTGTTTTTTATTTGTAGATGCATATCCCTGGTTGGAATGCTATATCAGATCTTACAATGTCACAAACGGAATGGAGCAGCAAATTTGCTATCAAATTTTTGATACCACAGTTGCAGAAGATCTTATCTAACATTGCTGTTGACTTAGCATGTGTCAAATATTGTAATTTTTTAAAATGTTACTACTTTCTATGAAGTTCTTATAAAACACAGAAGAGATTTAACTATTGTTGAAATACCATTTACATTGTCATTTTTATTGCTATTTTAGGTATTTTTTTGCAAATAGACTGTAATCGTCATGCCTTCTTGTGAATATTTTTTTAATGTTCTTGTTGCTTAAAATATCCACCAGGAGGACTTCAAGTGATATAAAAGAAAAAAAAAATGTATAAATAAAGACTGTGCTTTCATTTGCTCTTCCCAGCACTTCTAGAGAAGTTGTTTTGTTACCCTCTACTGAAAAAAAAAAAAAAAAAAAAAACTTTCTCTGCAGTTTTTTCCATGTATCTGGCACTGGTTTCCGTGCAGTCCACTGTCCCTGGTTGGGCCTTCTCTGCCCTGAATTTGTATTGGTAGTGTTGATGTTAGCATGTGTGTGGGATTAGAAATATTCTCACCTTCAATTTCTCAGCTTTCACTGGGTGTCAGGTAAAAGAGCAGCTACTGGTTTTGTTTCATTTGGCTTTTGTACAGATGGATCTGTTTAACCAAGTTCTGAGGGAGCCATGTAATACTAAAAGGGGGATTGGTGTTAAATAGATGTACAGAATTGCTTTGTTTGGGTGTTGCTATTGACTGCTAGTGGATAAGTCCATTTCTCTAGACCTGAATTACGTATCTTGATTGCTTGTTTTCTCCCCATGATACTTGAACTTCATTTCATATCATCCTAATAAAGTGATCAGATTTATAATGTTAGTGACTTATTTATATCTACCTTTTTAATAGTCATATATAAATATACATGTATTACAGGTTTGAACTAATTGAATGAGATGTTAACTCAATGTAACAGTCTGTTTTTTTACTTGCCAGTATTTGTGAAATGTGAAATCATGAATATTCAATTTTATACAAATACTTTCACATATTTGTATATATCTGTAGATGTGTCTGTTTATTTGCTACAAACTGAGATGCTGATGTGCCTGATTCAGTATTAGTAAAGAATAAATAAATGCATACATTTCAGTGGTTTTATTTATTTTCTATATGTTCTTGGAAGGATATGATGAGGCAAAGAATCAAAGGTAAGGAAGGATAATAGATAATCAGGAATGTCTGTATACCGGGTCCCATGCTCAGTATTTAATGTGTATTCACAACAGTGCATTTTCCTAAGGCTTGATTGATAATCTAACCTGAACAAGTTCACACAAATTCTAAATGTGGAGTCAGTACTTATATTTAGGTAATCTGTATTTAGATCCTATACTGCTAACCACTGCAGGATTCTGTACCAAAAGATAGCATGGGATGTTCTGCACATTAGTTCTGCTTTCAAGATTGAAGTACCATGAGCAATAGATTATGAATGGGGTCAATGTGTTTTCCTGCACTATCAAAAAGATTTCAACACAAAAAGGATTGGATAATGGATTATCTATCTTCATAGTAGTTCTAAAGCTCTTTGAGTACATTAACACATATCTATACCTAATTACCAACCCCTAACCCCATCAGCTTGTTTGTGACAATGAGAAAGACTGATGTGGTTGTTTTAAGGATATAAACTCTTGGTTCAACACATTTTCAGGGGAAAATTTAAAAACCCTACAATTGAACTGACATGTTTTAGTATTGATGATGTACTTGGGATACAAAGGTGAGGTCCACATTTTCTCTGCCTTCAAGAAACACCCAGTCTAAAAAAGAAGGGTAAAAAGGCACATTTACAGTGGGCCTGTGGGACCTCCTGGTTTACAAAGGAAAACTTCCTAGGCATCTTCATGAAAATAGGTCCTTTCTTTTTCTTTTTTATTTTAAATAAATCTTTGCATTGTCATGATTTCTCTTTGTTTATTGCAGGCTTTTTTATTTCTTGAATTTTTCAATTTTGAACAAGAAGAGTTCCATCAACACCTGCAGTCAAATATGCACATGGCCCTAATCAAGAACCCAGACTATTAGGAAAAATTCATTTCTAGAACAATAAGATGACAGTTCTTTGTATCCTGCTTTGATCTCTGTCCTCTTTTATAACTACTGGTAGAATCTTCCTGTCAGATTTAAAATGATAGAAATTTAGTAAGGTAGTTTGTGTGTAGCCTCTAACTCAATTTTCCATGTCTTCAGCCGTCATTCTTCAGAAACTACTGCCTTGCCTGTTGTTGTTCTGCAATGGTCTATGTGAAGAAAAGAATACAGGTCTTAAATAATTGGAGATAGTTGATTATTCATGATATAGGTGCAGTAAAGAAAACTGGATTGCTGATGAGTTTTTTTTCTGCAGCCACCCTCAGTTATACTGTTTTACTTGAGAAAACTATGAATACCAAGAAACAGTGCATCATCCTACATGTTTTTTTAAGCCCTTGTTTAGAGCTGGGTGTGGTGGCACACACTTGTAATCCCAGTACTTGGAGGCTGAGACAGGAGGACCACAGGTTCATGGACAGCCTCAGCTATTAGTGAGGCTTTCTGCAACTTAGTGAGATCCTGTTTCCAAATAAAAAATAAAATAGGTCTGGGGGTGTAGTTCAGAGTTACAATGTCCCAGGGTTCAATTCCCAGTACCACAAAAAATAAGTAAATAAATCCCTGTTTATGCTGTATACTTCAAGTTGTTTCTAAATGAACATAGAAAGACTGATGTCGAGGGACAGAAGCAACTGAAGATAGAGTTCTCTGTCTTTCTTAGAAAGCTATCTTCATACAATAGGATGTTAGGTACCCAGGTCACTAATCAGCATAGATCCTGTGCCTTAGCTACTTGCAGGCCACAGGAACCAGACAGAATTTCTTCCCTGTCCACTGCCCAGCTGACTATGAAGTTCTGTTCTGGAATTCAAACCATGAATTCGTCACAAATTGTGACTCTTGATCCCAGCCAGTTCTTTTCTATGGTTTTTGGAAATTTTTCTTAGTTTTTGTGGAAGAAAAAAAGAAAAACAAAAAAGCCAAATTATTATTTTTAGTGTTATTTTACTTTTTCTTTTGTTTTGTGGTACTGGGGATTGAATCCAGGGCAACACCTCCAGACCTCCTTTTTTTTTGCAGAGGCCCTCACTAAGTTGCTAAAGGTGGCCTCAAACCTTCAATCCTGTCTCAGCCTCCCAAGTACTGGGGTTACAAGCCTGTGCCACCATGCCTGGCTTGCTTTATGTTTTGACTTTGCATTTAATTAAGTTTTATTTTTTCATCATATTAGTAAAATAATATATACTATTAAGAACTTTAAGCAGCATAGCACATGTAAAGTTGAATTAATTCCTGCACTAGCTGGTACCAGAAGGAACTACTTTAATAGCTTGGGTTATAATTTTCCGTAGTATATGTGTGTATTTATATATTTTTTAAACATCATCATATTATAAACCTAGTTCTGCAATTATCCTTTTGTCATTTTTTATACTGGACTTTTTTTTCCATGTAATACAGAAGCAGCAATTCATTGCTTATTAATTACTCAAGTTATTTCAGCAGGTGAGTCTATGATTATTTCAATTTCTATTTCTGTTATGGCTTTTTGTCTAAATATTCTACTTATTCTGCCAGTTTTTGTGATTTTGTATTTTTATAAGACTATTTTTGTTACCACTTTATTATATTACCTTATAGTTAATTATTATATTTTATTATTTATTTTTATTTTAAACCTTGTTTTTTTGTTGTTTTTTTTTTGTTTTTCTGATGTCATTTCCCCTTTAAAATCCTGGCCTGTTTCCACCATATTCTCTAGAGGTTTTTAGGCGATCAGAATTTTAGAGACCCGTCCAGACTGCCTATTGTCGATTAAGACTCTATTGTAACACAGTTGTCTTGAAGTATTCTTTCATGCTTTGATAAATCCATGGTGAAAATAATGCTAATGTAAGAAAGTGACTATCTTTGGATAGGTTCGATGTGTACTTTATCCATCCCAGGAAAAAGGAACATAGTTAGCCAGTAATATATGGCAAAGTGATCTGTCTTTTACTTCTGATACTTGGACACTCAGGTATGTGATAACATTTTTTGAAAGTTAGGAAATTAATCACTAATGCTGTATATTATTTCTCCCTACCTTATTGTGATTTGAGCTGTTAGAAAATTTGAGATCAGTTAGATTTTCAAAGGGATGATCATCTTACATGGAGGTAAATGTCTCTTCCATTCAGGAGTACTTTTGATAGGTTGAGAAGTATTATGCTTCCATAACAACTATAAAGATAATGTATCTGTATATAGGAGTTCCCCTTCAGATATGTCAATTATTTTTTTATTTTTTTATTAATTGGTGCATTGTAATCATACATCTTTGTTAGGTACAAGCTGATAAAGGCATATATGCACACATTTCTCATTTAACCCCTTCCCCAATTCCCACCCCACTCCCTCGCCCTCCCTCCTTCTCAAGTTCAGTTTAGTGATTGACTTTGATATACTTGTGAAAGTACATCATGTGCATTAGGGTGTCTCCCCCGCCGCATCCACCGCCATCAGTTAAGTCAACTTCTTTGCTTATCTAGGGTTTCTCCTTTTTCATCTGGAGTCCCTCATATGCCCCATCTTCTCCCTAGCATCCACATATTAGGGAGAACATATGCTTTTTTAACTCTTCGTGACTGGCTAATCTCACTTAACATAATGTTTTCCAGTTGCATCCATTTCCCTGCAAATAATATGATTTTGTTCTTCTTTATGGCTGAGTATTCTTTATTCCATTGTGTACATATCCCATAGTTTTGTAATCCATTCATTTGTCGATGGACATCTTAGCTGGTTCCATTGTGAATTGTGCAGCTATAAACATAGATACACATGAAACAGGGTTAGTTCAGAGACTCTAGAGATAACTCTGCTACTTTTTTAGACTATAGCAACATCTTTTTTTTTTTTTTAGCTTGAAATTTATCTCACAATCACATTGGTGTAGTATGTGTATATTTGTGTGTGTGTGTGTGTGTGTGTGTGTGTGTGTGTGTGTGTGTGTTTGCTTTTATTCTCTGCTTTGAGTTCTCTTTCAGGGATCTACTGGAAGTTACCTGACAACTTAATCCACAGTTGCTAAAGAAAGCTGTTTGTACCTCATGTGAAAGGTCCTGATTTATCCATTTCTTCATAGTATTTAGAAGATTTTGAGCACTTACCTCTTAAAAACCTTAAATATCCTATTATTTATTAACAATATTTCATAAATATTTAAATATCTACCTTTTTATATGCAACCCTAAATTTTTTTTTGTACTTTCAGAATGGTATTTCCCTCTTTTAAAAGATTATTTCCCAGATAAAAGCCATTTGGTCTTTACATAGATTCTGTTCCTCAGCAGATTTTTATCCTCCATTAGAAAGTAAAGTATTCTAAAATTTTAAAGTCTCTTGCCCAATTTAGCTACTTCATAAGTGACTTTCTATTCCAAGCTTCCTTAACAGTTAATACATACATAATTAATACAATTCTCTTCTGGCACTATAGGGAGAGTAAGACATTTTAAAATCAACATAGGTATGGTTGTGGCTTAATTTTTATAAAGAAATGTGTGCTTCTTCCTCACTAGAGAAGGTTCTAGAATAATAAGTTTGTCTTTAATTTTGTAATCACTGATAAATATTTCTGCATAATGATCAAAGCTAAAATGAGGATTCAGATAAAGAATACAAAGTAAAAAAAAATAGGTATTTAAATTTCAATTCATGCATCTACATTCACTTATTACTCATGCAATGTGTTTGTATCCAAAGAAGATTTGATATTACTTTCATTTAAAGACAAACATGGATCATATATTTAGAAATAGTGCAAGAAAACAAGAGCCAAATATATAGAGAGTTGTGTTAAAACAACTGAAAATCCTACGTAACGGATATTTTGGGTTTTGAACAAAACTTATTATAGGTGAGGATGCATCCAATTATATTGCTCTTACCATGATAACAAAAGTTATTATATCATGTTACTAGGAGATACAAACCTTTTTATTAATCTTAATAGTAGAATGGTAAATTTTTATTTTAAACACACGGAACAGCAGAATGATTTATGTAATGAATAAGAGTTCATTTGAAAAGCAGAAACTTCATCCAAAATAATAGAAGTGAAGTGAAGATGGGAAAAATAGAATGAGTAATCTTCAACTGAGTGTCTACCTTTTGGCTCTTCTGTGGGATACTTTTGTTTTAATGATTAATGTAGAGTCAAATATCTGCATATTTAAAAATCATTAAAAGCAGGAATTAGAGCAAAATCATATGTAATTTTCTGATATTAAAAAGCTTCTCTCTGATACTGATGCCATTGAGAAAACTGATTCTTTTACCTTTTGCTCTTCCAGTTGCAACCAATTAAGTAAGTGTCTCATATTCCATGTTTCATGTCAGAAAGAATACGTTTTAATAATAGTCACTTAAGAGATGTGTGTACCAGTGTTTTACTTTTGGTGCTCCATGAAATATGTTTCTTTGGTCATAAGTCAAATAAGCCACACACTGGTGCTCAACTGGGAATTTGCTTATAGATACTTTAGCTACACCAAACTTACATGCTCTGTATGTTCAAATAGATGTAGTCATCCTGATTCCTCTTTTTTTTTTTTCTTTGCACCCTATGTCTTGTTCAACATTTTCACTGTTATAATCCAAAAAACTGACCACATAATTTAGAGGAAAGAAGATTTATTTGTTCACAGTTTTGGAAATTCTGGGCTCAGTCTATGTGAGGCTTCAGATCTCAAGAGATGGTGGCAGGGAGAAGAGAGATGAGAGAAAGGACAAGGCTCTATTCTCACAGGGACCCAGCGTCTTCATCCATCCAGAGACTGAGTATTTCTCACCAACCTCTACTAAATGCTAGCTGTGCTATTCTCTTGCCTGGACTATAGCAATGACCCTCCCACTAGTCTTCCTGCCTCCACAATTTCTCTATACATTTTATCCTCAGCAGCCAAGCTGATCTGTTAGAATAATGGGCAGATAACTTATTTTTCCATGTTTTCTAATCACATGGAATAATGTGATCCAACTCCTTACTGCCTCTCTGATACCTCTTACTAATCACTTTTCTCCTTCCTCCTCTTCAAATTCTGGTCTTGTTTTTTTTTCAACTAGGCAAACTTCCCTCAGGGCTTTATTTATACTTCAGGTTTCTTTATTTTGCACACTGTTGAGTTGTTCTAGGCTTCATGCTTTATTCCCTAACATCCTTGGTACCAAAGTCCCAAAACTGCCACCCTATCTTTGTCACTCCATCCCACCTCTGCCTTATCTTTCCCACATGTATTTATTCATCTGACATATGTATTTGTCCATATTCTCTATTTTCCTTCCCAAATAGAACATGAGCTCCTTAGGAAGTTTGATTTGTTCATTGGTTATACTCAGTATCTATACATCTTTGGCACATAATAGGTGCTCAGTAAATATTTCTAGAGTGAATAAAGGGATCATCTCATTCAAGAGCTCTCTCCTCAAATCTGAAAGTGCCAGATTTATTGGCATCTAAAGTGATTGCAGAGCAGCTGGGTTTACCTGGGCCTTGAAATTTTACATTTAAAAATAAAGCCTAGGTGTTTTCGATGCAGATTGAACAAAGAGTCTTTGGGATTGATGTTCAGTAATTTTCACTTTTAACCATGCCCCCAGATGATTTCTGGTAAAAGACTTAGACCCATGTTTTAATGTTTTCCAGAGTAGAGTATCTATATCTGATTCAAACATGTATTTGACCTGAATGTCCCTAAGAGCTAATTTGAGTTGAAACGACTTGAACTAGATTCCGGACCAGCCAGTGCTTCTCAACACCAGCTTGCTATGTAACCATCTGGGGAGGGAGTTTTAAAAGTATCTGATCCTTAAGGTAACACCCTGGATTCTGGCTCAGGATTATATGGATCACACAACTACCTGTTTGTAAGGAAGTTGGTTAGCCTTTCTTGAAATCTGGAAATGATAATAGAGATAATAATGGCCACTGAGAATGCCAAGGGGAGTGGGAGGACTAAATGAAATAACATTTACGTGCTTGAGATCTGGAACAGGAAACCCTCATAAAGGATGAGATGTCAATAAGCTTTGATGATAAAAAAAAAAAAGCTAGTCTTCTTTATAAGTACTCTCTTAAAAAGAAGACAAAATTAATTTCATCCTTCTATTCTGCTGATGCCTTAGCATCCTAGCAAGCATTACTGCATTGGGGACAAAGGGAAACAGCTGCACACCTTGGGTCATTTCAGGTCCAGTATCATGAGGCTGTTGGAAAAATGGGAATGAAATGGAGTAGAATCTTCTTCTCGGCAGATAGTTATCTTGCATAGTTTTATTATTTCAAACCCTATTTTCTCAATATGTCATTCCTATCATGAAAAAACATAACAGGGATAAACTCAAGTTAAACAGCAAACATGATATCCCAGTAGAGACAACATTTAACATAGGGTATAGCTGGACTGTTGGGAAGGAATCTGAAAACAGTGCACAAGTTCTGAGAAAAAATGAATTTTTTTTCTAATTAAAAGACAGTTCTCAATATATGGTAGGAAGAAAGTTTCTGCAAATTTTCTGGAGAAAATATTTGCAATTTATAACCACTTTGTAAAAATCTTCTCAGTTCTTTATTTAGGTCACTTAAACTACAATACATATAAATCTATGAGTTTCCCAATACTATTATCACTCAAAAGGGTTTACATGCAATATCGTTAACTGACCATTATTTGTTTTTGAGAGAGTCACCAAGAATTTTTTTCTTAATATTGGGTATTATCCAATCTTAAATTTAGTGACTCAGTGTACCTATCTCTTCTTAGAGATTTAAACAGAGATTAATGATATAATACACACTATTGGTGTTGAGTCCCTATGGTTTTAATTAAATCAAAATACAAATCGAAATGCAATTTTTATGCTGGGATATTTGGTGGGATATTTTAATGCCTATTTTATGGTTCCACAAACCATAACTGACATCTATTTGAAAAGACTGAATTTCCAATATTGAATCTGCAAATTGCTTTCTACCTTAAGATCACGAAGAGGGCGTATGACACATACCATAATTTATCTGCCTCAGAAAGAAAGATTTGGTTCTTGTAAGACAGCACACATTAGGTAGTTAAAATTAATTGAAACCTATTTTCAATGTATTCTTCAATTGTCTGGTCATGACACTTGGTTGTCCCAAGACAGTGATAAAGCAAATCTTCCAGAATAATACAGCACCCACGGGATAATAACAGAGGAGGTTAAGCCACGGGGCGCAATGCAGTTATAAGGAAAGCTCACCCAGCAAACATTCCTGACATGTTTTCTCCAGCTCCACTCTAAGCGGATCAGTGTTCTTTTGCAATATTAAAGTAATCTACCTTATACTTGTCTCAGTCATTGGCTATCTCCCAGAAATTCCTTTCTACCAAAAGAACATCTAGTAAGAGGTTTACTCTCTCCTTGAAGAGCTTCAGTTCTTTGGTTTAAGCCTTTATAAAATAGAAATCAGTCTGGAAAAATGCTTTAGGTTGGTATCAATATTGAAATTGGTATAAAATCTTGAGTGACATTTTGTTGATAAAAGAAGACTCTCAGGGTACTAGGCACAGGTTTGAAAAGCTGCATTGCACAGTTTCAAGGATCACACTTCACAGACTGCATTGTGAATGGCACCAGCTTCTATGAATTGGAAGTGGAGTTAGAGCTACAAGATGAGCTTACATACTTTGACCCTCACTACTGGCAGTCAGCAAACTTGAGATCCTGCCCCAGCCTTCATGCTAATGCACTTACACCTGAGCGCATCACTTCTCTGTACCCTTATCTATAATACACTTTAATACTCTGTTTTCAATCTGGTTGGTTGAAAATGCAGGTACAGAATTTGTGCACATAAAGGACTGACTATATGATGTATGAATTAAATAGATAAAAGGATCAATTTGATGTCACACATTTTTAGAGCCACTTCCCTCTAGTTGAGGGAAATCATGAGAAAACTATTAACTTTCATGTTGCTGTGACTGAAAACCTGGTAAGAACAACTTAGAGAAGGAAAGATTTATTTTGGCTCACCATTTCAGTGGCTTACTACATAAGTGCCAACTCCAAGGCAGAAACATTGTGGCAATCAGATATGGTGAAGGAAAGCTGCTCAACTCGTGGCAGTGAGGAAATGGAGAGAGGAAAGGGCCAAGGACATATAATCTGCAAGGCCACACTGCCAGCGATTGATCCAATGGGGACCATGCTTTTAACACATGAGCTTTTCTGGGACACTTCAGATCCCAATCACACCAAAGACTTTTGAAGAAATTTCAAGTTTTCACCACTGATTAGTTTGAAAGGTTTCACCTCTGAAGTTTCACATGTTAAGTAAGCATTTGTTTCTCATTTTTATTTTTTAACTTGAATGAACTAGGAGGTAGGCAGGCACGACATATCTAGAGGAAGTAGGTCACTGGAGATGTGGTCCTGGAGACTATATCTCTCCCTGGCCCCTTCCTGTCTCTCTCTGTTTCCCAACTATAATGAGCTGAGCAACTTTCCTCCTCCATGCCCCTGTGCCACAATGTTTCTTCGTTGGAGCCAGTAGGCCAGGGACTGAATCCTCTGAAACTACCTTAAGCCGAAATAAATATTTCTTTCTTGAAGTTGTTCATGTCAGATATGTTCGTCACAGCAGTGAAAAGCTCACTAACACAACATTTGGTCCAATTATTATATCATGCTGACTTTAACTAATTTCATCTAATTCTAAACAGAAACCAAGGAACTGGTGCAGATTTCTCATGAGTAATTGTACAACTCTGAGCTTTTTGAAGGATTGAAAAAAAAAAAGTCCTACTTTCTACCCATTGATCCATGAAAGTCACCAACAGTTCAGGAATTCATATTGTAAACCAGTGAACCAGATGATCTTTAAGATCCCTCCCAGTTCTGACATTTCTTTGACTTAGTGATTGATTCTTGTTCAGTTTTGCCCAGTAACATTTCTGTGGTAGCCAGCCTTTATTGGCTGCCTTAAGATAGGTCTTCACTCTATCCAGTAACAAAATGTCTTACACCATGTAACTAAAAGGCTTAATTTAATGGCATTCTTGGTGGAAAGAGTAAAGGAAATGATAGAGAACTGCATTATAGGCTGTCTTTGGACAGAATTTCAGAACAAACCAACCCTTAAGCAGCCTAAGGGAAAAGTAAAAAGAAACTAAAAATATTGCCACCAGTCCAGAATCATTGCTGACCTTTATTCACAATTCTCTTCCTGTTGGGTTTCTTTCTTTCCTTTCCCAAAGTAAGAATTCCTCCTTGACATCTGAAAGAAGCCTTTTCAGTCTCATCTTGGAAAACTTTAGATTGTCCATGTTCAGTGGTTTCAAAAAGAGGAAAGTTAATTGCTTAGCTCCTTTATCTGAAAGGCGTGTTGTAGGTTTTCCAGGGCAGGGAGTTAGAGAGTTTTGCTTTATTTTATTTTTCAATTTCAGTCCATAATAAATGAAAAAATAATGTTCTGGAAAACCTAAATATAATCTTAATGTTCTTAACTTCCTGGCAGTTTATTTTATAATTATACACACACACGCAAATGTGTATGTGCACATTTTTGTGCGTGTGCAGTAATAGGAATTGAACACAGGGGCATTCTACCTCTGAGCTATACTCCAAGCCATTTTTATTTTTTGTTTTGAAACAGGGTCTCACTAGGCTGATAAGAGTCTCTCTAAATTGTTGAAGTTGGTCTCAAACCTGTGATCCTCCTGTCTCAGCCTCTCAAGTACTGGGATTACAGGCCTGCACTACCACTGCCAGCTTCATGATGTTTTTAAATGGATAATTATACTTAAAGAAATAATAACATAAACACAAGTTACTCTTTACAATTCGCAATGCACTTCTAGAAAGTCCAGGTTGATAGTATTAATCTACCTTGAACTCTTAATGTTCTTTTTCCTACCTTGGAGCAATTATGGATGGAGAGAACTGTAAGCTACAGTGTGAAGTAACTTTCCTAGCTGATTCTTATATCATTCTTCCAACTTCTTCTAAGAGCCACTGGATCCAGAATACACATCTCCAAACTTTACCCCAAGTTAATATGAATTATATTACCAGAGGATGGCAAATTCCAGACTTTTACTGAGCTTCATTATGTGGAAATAATTCTAGTAGATCCAGTTTATAAGTTCAGGTTCATTTTATATTGCTTTGTTTGTTTGTTTGTTTGTTTGTTTAGATATTCTGGGATCTTAATGATAAAATTTAGCTACACCCTTAATAGATACCAAAATGATACTACAGAGAAAATAACATATTTGAAATAACAAGGAAATTCAAATTTCTACTGGTGACAGGCCATTAAGACTCATAACATTATTTGATATCTATCATTGACTTCCCTTTAGTAATTTTAGATTTGAAAGAAAATAACACATCATTTCTGTAATATGCAATTTTTTCTATTTCATTCACTTTGAGTAAATGTGATCTGTGTATTTCTAGTTGGTTATTCCTTTATCAGAAGTTTATTTTAAATTGTTTTTCAAAAAGAAAGGGGGATGATTGCAAAAGGAAAGGAGATTAGCTTGTGAATGCTAAAGAAACTTTCTGCATTTATTACAAAGATGTGCTTTAGACTGCAACAGCTTGAAATATTGTTTGTGAACCAAACACACAACATTTGTGTCTTGTATATAAAGGAGAATGTTAAAATAATAACTAGTTTTTGTGTGTAGCCACTATCCATAACTTTAAAGAGCAACAAACTTTTGATCTCAGATAAATCTGAGTAAAGATACCAAAAGTAAAGTTCTATGAGATTATTTTTATATTAAATAGAAACAAAACTGACCTTGTTTTGTTTGTTTGTTTGTTTGTTTGTTTGTTTGTTTTCCTGTCTTGAGCTGCTAGGACAAGTAGGCTAAAGAAATTATATCTATTGGAAGACCAATATTTGTCCAAAAGTTGAAAATCTGAAATGAATTCAGATGAGTTTAGAGATCTTTGATCCCAAAGTTTTTCTGTTCATATCAATCTTATACAATTAATTTTACTGAGTCAACCGTGTGTTCATTTACAAAGGTCTTGTTTACACTCATTCAACTTATATGAATGATTATTTGGTATGCGGAAATAATTCATAACCCACTATAATTATTTTAATAACTAAAATAACCCAGTAACTCATAACCTCCACTATGATTATGAAGAACATGTGGAATAGCTCTGTATGTGTGAGATTCTGAATAAGAATGGAAATATTCATTAGGCCAGGCTGTCTTGTAACAAAAAAGTAAAAATGACTCAAATATTTATTAATCTGTCATTAATTTATTGTGTAGGCTACTATAAATGACTAAAATCTTGGGCCATATTTTTTAAATCTTAAGTATAAAAATGTTTCCCATCTTTTGAAGCATTTTTAACCACCTGTCTTCATATGTCTAGAAGAATTGAAGAAGCTTTTAGAAAGTTTATTAGGTCTTTGAGTGACCAGTGATTTGCCTTTTATAAAATTATTGTAAAAAAATTTGCAAGAGTGTCAGCAGAACACTTCTCAAGTTAGAAATATTTATTTTATTATTTCAAATGCAAATGCATTTGGCCTTTAGATTTCCTCTGCAATTTAAATGAATTTAATAATGATTATGTTTAATTTTGTTCTAAATACCAAACTTTGCTTTTCTCCTGTAGTAGCACAAAGCAGCAAAATAAATACTTTATAGAGGTGTGCCATTAGATAAAAGGGGGAAAATGTGTGTTAAGAAGGTTAGTTTGTTTAATACATATTTTATTTTAAATAAGCAGAGGCAGAGATATTATTCTACTTTAGTAGCTGTTGTCTTTTCACTCATTCTTTCTCTGTACTGAGGGTTAATGAAACATCTCTCTATTCCCTTACTGTATTTACTTTGAAGCTCTGCTTATCTCCAGCATGCCATTCTCCAGTTTCATGACCTTTTCTTACACAAAAGAGATTATCTAATTACAATGAATGAGGTTAAGATTCAGTGTGAGAAACTGCATTATACAATCTTTCCAATTCTTACTCAGTGTTTAGGTGTGAAACTCTTCAAGCTCTTTGCCCCTGAAGTGGGTATTTGTAACACAGGGAAACTTTAGTTAAAAATAAAATCAGTTGATCTCTAAAGTAGCTGCACTAGTTTTCAATCCCACCAACAATATATCAGAGTTTCTATTTCCCTATATTCTTGCTAGCATTTATTATTTTTATATTTTTGCTGATTGCCATTTTAATTTGACTTAGGTGAAATCTCAGTGTAGTTTTGATTTCCATCTCTCTGATTGCTAATAATGAAGAGTAGGAATGGAACTACCATAGGATCCAGCTATACCATCCCTGGGTATCCACCCAAAGGGATTGAAACCAGACTACTATACTAATGCATGCATACCTATGTTTATAGTGGCACAATTCACAAATTAATAGAACCAGCCTAGGTGTCCTTCAACAGATGAATGGATTACAAAATTATGGGATATACACAATGGAATTCTTCTCAGTCATATAGAACAAACTTGTGTCATTTGCAGTAAAATGAATGGAACTAGAGAATATTATGCTAAGTGATATTAGTCACACAAAAGAATGAAAAGTCAGATGATTTTCCTCATATCTGGAAGCTAGGTAGAAATAGTGTCTATTATGTTTAAAAATATAATGACAATATTTCTCATGAATTGCAAGCTTATTTGTATTCATGTTTGATTTATTACGAGGTTGAAATTCTTTTCAAATGTATTTGGCATTATCATACATTTTGTCCACTTTCTTTTTTTTTTTTTGTGGTACTAGGGATTGAACCCAGGGGCATTCTGCCTCCGGCTACGTCCCCAGTCCTAATTTTTATTCTTTATTTTGAAACAGCGTCTCACTAAGTTGCAGAAGGCCTCACTAAATAGCTGAGGCTGCCTGCGAACCCTGATCCTCTGGTCTCAGCTTCCCAAGTACTGGGATTACAAGTATGCACCACCATACCTGCCTACATTTTGTCCATTTTCTTATTAGGAAATTTCTATGATTACATGTAGGACTAGCCTTCATCATCTCTTTCAGTTTTCTGTATTTTTTACTTTGCTTAGGTGTTTTCTTGTCATCCCAAATTATCTTGTAATTACAAAGTTAAATTTGTCGGTAATTTCTGGTTACTGTATCATCTGAGGGTCATTCTCAGGTCTCTAAGAAAAATGTATTTCTCCCATCATTATAGTTGAATGCTTCAAAGTCTAGTTCTTTCCTTAACTCTGACGTACTTAGAACTTATTTTGGCATAAAGCATGAGGAAAGACTACAATTTTCCCATCTCATTAGAAGTCTACCACTACCATATGTGCAAATAAACAAAGACTCTGCACAATTTGTTTTTAACTGATCTTTCTGTTCCTTTCTATTGGTCCTTCTGATAAAGTGTCTCTTCCATAACCATAGTCAATACCATGACTGATACAGAATTATAGGAAGCTTTTCTAATATATTTAAGAAAAACTATAAAAACACACAATGATTCTATAGCTACTTAAAATTCTGGAGGATATGGCCAATGTACTGAGTTATAAAGCAGGTCCAGTAATACACGTGTAGGGGAAGAAAACATAACATTTAAATATTTGTAAGAAAAATCCCATGATACTAGAATATGTTAACTAAAAAGTGTTCATTTAAAAGATCTTAACAAAATTACTCAGTAAACTGGCAGAACAAAATGCAATCCAGTATCATAAGCTTTCTTAAGTATCTGTGAGGCTGGATAATGCTTTGAAATTATAATTTATGTATTTGTGTGTTTTTCCCTTTATCTTTTCTTCCCCATCCTCAAACACCATTTAAGTAGGTCTCAATTCTGCATTTCATTTTCCACTGGGAAATATTGACTGAGCTAGAGGCAACATTACCCAGAAATATACCTGGCTTCTTTTTGTTCAAAGACTTTTGACTAATATGTAGAAGAGCTTGAGGGCTCATGGGAAAGGAGTAAGGGGTGTGTGGGATCCGGATGTACATAATTAAGATATTGCATGTCTATCTGTACAAAAGTGTAGGCTAGCTTCTTATCCCTTTTTATGTGTTCTACATTGAAGTTAGGATGAAGGTCTTATAAATTAAAGTGTCACAGCAGCAGGAAGCAGTCCATTAGTTCTTGATGCCACCACAAAGGTATAGTGTTCCAGGAGGGCTCAAAGTTCCTCTCTTCTTTTTTGATTCAGTTCTGCCAAATTTTCAAACACTGCTTTTGAAGACCCAAGAAAGGCCCATAAAATAAGATGGAAGGTAATGCTATTTCTGCATAATGAATTCTTCTCTCCTGCTGTGACTATTTACACATTCAAGCTCAAGCAAGTGATGTAATTACACAATCATATCAAGGTCACTCACCGAAGTGAACCTGAAGGGGAGGGAAGGGGAGGGGATTGGGGTGGGAATCGGGGAAAGGGTCAAATGAGAACTATGTGCAAATATGTTGTTAACAACCCGTACTTAACAAGGATGTATGTTATATTGCGCGAATTACTACAATAAAAAAAAAAAAAAAGAAAGAAAAAAATGGGAATATATTTTTATTTTATTTATTTATTTGTTATTAGGGATTGAACCCGCAAGCATTCTACCTCGAACTACACCTCCAGCACTTTTTATGTCTTATTTTGAAACAAGGTCTTGCTAAGTTGGTGAGGGTCTCACTGAGTTACTGAGGTTGGCCTCAAATCTGCAATCCTGTCTGAATTTTCCAAGTGCTGGAATTAGAGGTATGCACCATTGTGCCCTACAAGGAATAGATTTTTCTAATGTTTTAGACAATCTATTATGCAATTTTTACCTTCATAATTAAAAACAAAAACTGATGCTTATAGTTAGTACTTTGGAGAAAGGACATGTTTGCTATGAATATAGGTTCTTACCTATATTCAATTTTGTCTTCTTTCTCATCAGTAAGCTTGAATAAATCTATGAAGGTTCTCCCCCCCCTTTTATAAACAGTGAGTTTGGGATTTTGATTAACTTGAAAGCTATTATAACAACTTGAATAGTTTTACTGTAATTCTAGATGGTCTGCAGTTTTGTTATTAATCATGGGTGAACACAAAATATATATTTGGCAAGCTATGTTAGTTGATTTATTGTGTCATGTATTGATAAACACATACTATTAAAATGTGTCATGTGGTTGATTCTAAAAGAAATAAAATGTTAGTGATGCATACTCTCATAATCCATTTAGGCACACAGAACAGAACATTTTAGGAAGGAGAGAGGTGACATATTACATAATAGTGGTTCCTGTCTCCTTTAAACTGGGGTGTTTGCAATTATTTCAGGCTTCATTATTTCATCCCAGGTTCACTGAAAAGGCTATACCCACCTCTGGAGATTCTCTGTAAACTAGCCAGCTGTTTAACATTCAAAAATGATATTCAAATTTCAGGACCATGCAAATATCCTAAAAAACTGTCCTGCTTTGTTGTCATTTTAATCTCTTTTCATAACTAATGCATTTGGTCATAAATCTAAAATTTATGTTTGAGCTGCTTGAATCTGTAGATCACCTTCCTGTTTTTGCTATGAATCTATTCCATTGTCTAATGCAATAATATAACCTTATTTTCTTTCTTATGCAAGTCTTAGCTGTATCTAGTTGTAGAATGCAGTATGATCAAAGCACATTGACCTTACACAATAATGTTACTGACCCTCCATGAGCAAGGTACAATTGCTTAGGATCTAAAGGGAAAAAAAAAATCATTCTCAGTATTTACAAAAGGAATTTAATGTAGAAAATGGATTTTGTGAGTGATGGGAAAAAATGAGAAGATAACAAGGGGAAAGTGAGGCTATTCGATTACTGGTAGAACCCAAATCTCCCACCACAGGGAGATGGAATAAATGACAGCAGAGCAGGAGCTATGATGGTAGCCATGGTATTGGGTACAAGCCCTTCTGGCAGGAGCCTCAAAAGGGATGGTGGTAGCTGCTTCCAGAAGCAGAGAGTGTAGTATGTTCCCTTCTCCCTACCTCTTGCCTTATAATCAGCTGGTGGTTCTTGGAGCCTAGAAGGTTCAGATTGCAAGGACAACCCCCCGCCCTGCTGGTCACACAATGGAACTGAGATGGACAAGGGCAAGCATGTCACAAATAAACAACCAGGGCAGGTCGTCGGAGCTGTCCCCAGAAGGGACGGCTTTGCACGGAACTGTCCATTCTATGTCATCAGTCTCGGTGCTCATTGTTCTCATCCTGTGAGAGGAAGACACGCAGGGATGACGTCAGAGCTGCCACGGGCTTAAATCAATGGCAGTGGTCTCATTGGCACAGTATGCTGCTGAACAGACCAAGCCACATAGGAAATGTTTCATTTTTCATAGCCTACTTTTGTCCAGAGAGAGAGAGAGAGAGAGAGAGAGAGAGAGAGAGAGAGAGAGAAGAAAAACACATTGCCACTTCTCCATGAACTTTAGTAGTAGCCACAGAGAATTCTTTTGGATCATATGGTAGTACAGAAATTTCCCTAATTAAGACATGTATTTATTTCTTTGCTTCAGAGTTGGTCTTTTATGCATAATTTTACTTAATATGTGGCACATAGAGCTATTAAGCTAATTAAAGTGAAAATAGAGAGTAGTTAAGTGATGCTAAGAGTTAGGAACTTGAAAGTGAGATATAAACCAAAGGAAAAGGTCAATACACAATGTTTGCATTGCTATAGAAGAAAAATTACAAAATTCTCAAAGAAATCTAAATCTTTGTGTCATGTGTAATGATGTTAATGGTGGCATAGGAAAGCCCTGCTGAATGAAGCCTGCTCATCAGGAAAAGATTCAGTATTACATCCAAGATGCTTCAGGACTTGGCCATTCTTCTACACATGCCTCATATCAATTCACAACAGCATATACTGGGTGTGTGTGTGTGTGTGTGTGTGTGTGTGTGTGTGTGTGTGTGTGTTTACTGAGGATTGAACCCAGGGGCATTCTACCTCTGAGCTATAACCCCAAGCCCTTTTTATTTTTTGTTTTGAAACAGGGTCTTGCTAATTGCTGAGAGACTCATCTACATTACTGAGGCTGCCCTTGAACCTGCAATCCTTCTGTCTCTGCCTCCTGCTGGGATTACAGACATGCAACACCACACCTGGCTTGCAACATATACTTTGACTCAAGCAGCATCCTTTAGTATAGGGATGATACTTTTAAGCTTCTAAATAATGTTCATGTATTTGGGAAGAGAAAAAAAGAACATTTTTTTTCATACAGAATGCCACAAAGCATAAGTGTGTAGTAGAGTATTTTAACCAATAATCAAGAAATATTCACAGAGAACTAACATGTTGAATATCCTTGTGATATCACTGACTGCTATAAGTTATAAGACTTAAAGGTCTATTTAAGACGTTGACAGTCTATTTTGGGAATGAGTGTAATGTATAAGTAATATGTGATGCAAAAGAAAAACAAAATATTGGAGAAATTCCCTGATTAATTGAAAATACAAATCAGATCATACCTCCTAGTTCTAAAGACTTTCAGTGGAAGGTTTGGAGCTCATCTTCCTTAAGACAATGCACAAGGAACTTCTGCTTTCATGGGTCACTCGTGTCACCTCACATTAACCCTTACTGCACTGTAATGCTCATTTTCTGCAAATGCATCATGCAGAGTCACATCTTTCTACTTACGCAGCATGCTGCAACTGACCTCTGTCTGTCGTGTCCATTTCATTCGTCTCTTGGCCATAAATGACCACTCACTTTTCAGGGATTATTTCAGATATCACCTTTCTGTCATGTTGTTGCGGTGAGTCCTCAGCTCAGGAACTCAGGATCTGCAGGGTTCTTGGCTAATGCGACAAGAAAGAATTTCAACATGTGCTAGTCAGAGACATGATCAGATGTTTATTGACGGAAAAGGGAAGAAATGCACATTCAAGAGAGAATGCAGGCCACCTCAAGATGAAGAAGGCATTTTTGGGATTTCAGGGCTTTCTTCTTATAGGAGACTTTCATGAGGGGTGGGCTACAGGAGGTATGTGAGGATGATCTCAATCCAGAGTCTCTGAGGCAGTTTATGGTGTTCTAGTAGCTTGGTCAGCTTTAGGGTGGATTATCTTAGTCCGGTAGTCCTAAGGTGGTTCCTTGTGGTCTGGTGGTCTGGTCAACCTTAGGGCCCTCAGGCTGATTGGGGTCCTCATTTGCTGATTGATAGATAAGCTAGAGAATATCCTAAATTATAGGTTTCTCAAAAAAGTGTACCTATCTTATTATCAATGTATAGAGTAATTATAGTTAACTCTAAGATCTACAGATTTCCAAGGAATTTGGGAGATTTGGGCATGGGAAAGAGAAGTGGTTTATGAAGTAGAGGCTGAAGCACTTCAGCTCCAGGTTTTTTTATATTAAAGTTATATTTTACTTTTCTTTCCTGCCTGTCTCCTTTCTACCTAGTTATTTCTTCTTTCCTACATCAATTTTCCATGATCAAATCTCTATGAAGGCAGACTGGCTAGTTGTCCTCCACAGTATATTGTCCATGCTGCTTAGTGTGCTCTACTATGGTTGTGATTAAGGAATCTGTAGCTTCCAGTACCTACATAACAGCCTCTTCTATGGTTTCATTTCTGGCTCTAACACAGTTGTAGTTCATAATGGATACACTAATGGAATGAAGCCACAAGAGAGCACTGTAGATGGGGTAAGTCAGAAAGAAGGGAACAAGGGAACTCAGTGGATAGAATTCTAGAATGAGTGCAGACATAGAACATGTGCCCCAGTGGTCATCAGGAACGAGTGCTCAAGAGCATTCAACAGCCTTACCAAGTAGTGAGACTCTCATCAACCTAGTGAGACCCTGTTTCCAAATAAAAAATAAAATCGGGCTGGGGATATAGCTCGAAGGTAGAATGCCTCTGGGTGCCGGAGGCCAGCCCTCGAGGCAGCAAGGTGAGGGGGTCCCTCGTTAGGTGTGGAATGAGACGAGGTCGAGAGAACATGCTCACACCCAATGCAGTGAAGAAGTGCATCTGTTTAATTCATGTCAGTCACTGTTTCTTATACTATCTTTTACAATGAGGCATACAGAACAGGAAGTTTTACAGACTTGTTTTCCCTAAGGTCAAGTGGGTACATCTTTAACTAGAAAAGCCATTTCCCATGGTATTTGATGGGATTAAGAAAACAGCAAAGGTTACAGAATACAATTTTATATAAAAATTCTTTTAGTACAAAAACAGTGTTAAAGGTTAACGATGAAGAAGAGTGTCTATTCATTAGTTTAAATCTTCCCTATTTGCCTAGCTCCTGTAAGCAGTGTTTTTTATCTTTTCCTCAGGACTCTAGAGTTAATGTGTGATGGAGACAAGGGGAAGTGATTCAGAGAGGGGGAAATTATCTGTCTTAAAGCTTTCTTTACTCATAGATAAAAATAGTAGACCTAAGTTTCTTTGGTTTGTTACATTGTTTCTAACCTGTGCTGATAGTAATTAAGCTTGCAAAGTCCATTTCCTGATGTTTGTAAAAGGTTAATGAATATCTTTAAGACACGCTTTTTTCAGCTAATATTGAGGAATCATTATCTGTCCAGCCATCTTGTGTTTCTAAGAAATTTTCCTTTACAATTAATGTGAAAGCAAAACCCAAAGTACCCCAAATTTCCAGAATAACATAATACAAAGTAGGATATGCCATGAATTCCTTCTTATGGAATCGTCTGCCTTGCAGGATTCCAGCGGACCGAGCCTTGTTCAAGATCCAGCTATTAAGGTGTCATGGCATCTGGGTTCAATTCCCAGTACCACAGAAAATAAATAAATAAATAAAAATAAAGTATTAGAAAATGAAGAGTTAGGTTCAAGTGGGAGTCTTTAAATTGTCTCTTTGCAAATGCAATTGCAGAGTAACAAGATAGTTTCATCATTGACCTTACTATAGCTCAAATAATGAGCATACTATAGTTTATACTTTTTAAAATTTAATTACTCTTAGAATAAAGTGTTTCTAAATTATAGTGTAGCACTAGATCACAGACTAGCTCCTGTTTTGACTTGAATGATAGCCTATGCTTTTCTTATTATGTTTGACTTTTATTGTAATGACTTTGATTTTGTAATGATACTTATAGTCATTTGAAGGGAGAAAAGTAGAGAACTATGCATGAACATGTCATTGTTGCCAAGTTTGTTTGGGAATTTTGAGGGATGTTGTTGCTGTTTTGTCTTGTTTTTTTGGTACTAGAGATTGAGCCCATCAGAATTAAATCTCCAACCTATACCCCCAGCCCTTTCTACTTTTTATTATGAATCAGGGTCTCTAAGTTGCTGAGGCTGGCCTCAACTCTCCAATGATCCTCCTTTCTCACCCTACCAAATATTGGGATTACAAGTGTGAGCCATTATGCTCTGCTTGTTGCCAAGATTTTTAAGAAATATATTATCTGTATTTTTCTTACATTTTAACTAAAACCACTAGATTGCTAAATTTTATTTTCAAATATTATTGTTAGCAAGAAACTAAGCAATAAAGTGTTATCATCCTTAGTGGGGAAAAAAACTAATTTTAATAGCGAGGACTTAGAAAGAAGTATATTTCTTGAAAAAATACCTTAAATTTGCCATTTCTATGAGTTTTATATTAGTATTCATTTACAATCAAATTTTCTAAATCGGAATCTCCTAACTGCTGCTTCTTTCCTTTGGAAGGAGTATTTTCTTCTAGGCTATGAATGATCGATGTCAAAACAACTTGGTGCAAAGAAAAAGCTGTAAATAATTGCTGCTGATTTGCACATGGAGACAGGTAGTGTGGGTAGTGAGGAAAGGAGGTGTGGAGAGAGGAATGAGAAAGAACCACACAATACCTACTAAGAGTCAGGCAAATCTGATCTCCACTGCATAGTACATCCAAAATTACATCCAAAATTTCTGTGACTGTTTTTAGAAAGGTAATCACAAATCCAAGGAGAAACTGAACATGTGATGTAGTATAGTGTTCCTTCTTTAAGTCATCTTTCTTGACTTCTTAGATAAATATATATATATATATATGACTTATTACACCACATATATAAGAATATATATATACACATATATACTTTTTGATAAATATATAGAGAGACATCTTAGGCTACATATATATGTAGTCTATGTTTATATATATGTTTATGTATATGTGTATATGTAGTTGGAATGATCTAAGAACTAGGAGTGAAGGATGAGATTAACAGAATAAACCTAACTCACTTCTAGATGAGGACATAGTCTTTGTTGTTGTGGTGGTGGTGATGGAGGTGGTGGTGGTGGTGGTAGTGGTACTGGGGATTGAACCCAGGAACATTCAACCTCTGAGCTACACCCCCAGCCCTATTCATAGTTTTTCTGTTTTTGAAACTAAGTCTCACTAGATTGCTGAAAGTCTTGCTAAGTTGTTGAGGTTAATCACTAACCTGCAATCCTCCTGTCTCAGCCTTCCAAATACTGGGAGTACAGGCATGCTCCACAATGCCTGGGTGACATGTTCTGATAGCTATGGACATCATTGAATGGTAGGGATTTATTAGATGAAAATAGAAATTCTAAGAGGGAATAGAGTCAATTGTCATTCAGTAGTTTTGTGGCAGCACCTGAGGTTCTTCCATGGATTCTGATGCTGATAGTTTGGACCATACTGGAAACATCAAGGTACAAATGTTGATACTCCCAAGCTCATTGATGTTCAGAATCCACAGGAGAAAATAATTATGGCCTCATTAAATCTCTTCTCCAAATCAAAGCCAGGGAGATTCATCCTCAAAGTGAACCAGATTCTAAGTTTTCCCATGCAATACTGCCTTCTCAAGAGCATAGATTTCTTCACAAGGTTCTATATGGTCTGGCTGGAGCATCTCTTCTAAGCTACCATACTGTATTTTTCTGGTCCTCATTTTTCTGGACTCTGCCTCCAAATGGCTTCTGTAAGATTTTTGTTTTGTTTGTTTCTTTTGAATTTACCGTGGTTCCTTCAGCCTAGAACACTCTTCAGGAATCCCCATGAAGGCTTTCTCACCATTGAGGTCTCTGCTCACATGGTAAGGTCTTTTGAGAGGCTTTTTCTAGGGATCCTATTAAAATGTTGTCCCTATCACTTTCCACCCCCTCATTTTACTTTATCTTTTTCATATAACTTATTCCTACATAGCATTACTTTCTGTTTTAGGTTGTTTTTTTTTTTTTTTTTTTTTTTTTTTTTTTTTTTTTTTTTTTTTTTTTTTTTTTTTTTTTTTTTTTTTTTTTTTTTTTTTTTTTTTTTTTTTTTTTTTTTTTTTTTTTTTTTTTTTTTTTTTTTTTTTTTTTTTTTTTTTTTTTTTTTTTTTTGTCCCTGTGTTTCATTAGAATTTCAATTTTCTGAAAAGAGGTTGTATGTTTTGTTCTCTGTTGCATTGGCTAGAGTCTGAAAGAGTGCCTAGCATATAGAAGTTGCTCAACTAATAAAAATGTGTTTAATGAATGAAGAAAAGAGGGGATTTACTTATAATAATAATTATTATTATTATTATTGTTGTTGTTATTATTATTTTATTTGGTTCTGGGGATTGAACTTAGGGGCATTTTGCCTCCAAACTATACCCCTAGCCCTTTTTATTTTTGTTTTGAAATAGGGTCTTGCTAAGTTACTGAGAATATAAGTTGCTGAGGCTGGCCTAAAAACTTCAATCCTCCTCTCTCAGCCTCCCAAGTTCTGAGATTACAGGCATGAGCCACCATGCCTGGCAGAAGGGCTTTATTTAAAAATTGATCAGCCAACCAGACAAACAAGCAGGTATTCTGGTTTCCTCCTCCCCTCCCAACCCAGTTAACAACTATGAAATCTGAGAGAATATGTAAGTCTATGAAATCTGAGAGAATGTGTAAGTCTATGAAATCTGAGAGAATGTGTAAAAATGTGCATTGTAGAATAACCCAAATCAGAATAAAATCATTGATATAAAGAAACTGCATATGTCCTGGTTTTGCTTCCTGTTTTGTGTAGCAGAGGAGCAAGAATTTGAGCATAGAGCTGCAGTATTTTGGGGTCGAGTTGCCAAGAGACAGAATTTGGAGCTGCCTGAGTGGCTGAGGATTTCTCTCGGTAAGGAAAGAGTGACAGAGAATGGAGCTTCATGGTATAAATATAAACTTTCCTCAAGTCTGTGGTGACTGGAAATGTAAGGAAGATTCTATGGAGCTCGGTGAGAAGAAGGTGCTTAGAAATTTGAAATGTTTGATATGCTTCCCATTTTGGGGAAGACAAACATTAGGAGTCATGGCAAGGTAGAGAGCACTGGGTAAGAGGAAGAGCAGTTCAGTAGAAACAGACAGGCAGATCCAGAGATGAGTTTGATGCGGGAAATAGCAGGTGCCACTTTAAACCACTATTATAATTGTATTCAAGGACCAAAAGAAAATGATGGTTACATTGAATAAACATGTAGTGAATCTCAGGATGGTAATGCAAACTATAAAGTAGAACATAATCCAAACTCTAGAGCTGAAAATGAAAATATCGGAAATGAAAATGTCAGATGGTGGTCTTCATAGTACATTGGGATGACAGAAGAAACTTGAAGACAGATTAATAGCTATTATCCAATTTCAAGGACAAGGAAAAAAGGTTAAGACAAGGAACAGAAATTCACAAATATGTGGGTTAATGTCAAGCTGCCTATTGTAGATATAATGGAATCTCAGCAAAGAGGGAGAGAGACAATGGGAAAGGATATATATCGCAAATATAAATGATGGGTATCTTTCCAAAGGGACTGAAATCAGAGAATTAGAGTAATGCATGCATATACATGTTCATAGCACTATAATCCACAATAGTCAAACTATGGAACCAGCTGAGGGGTCCATCAATAGATGAATAGAGGATGGGTCATGGTCTATTGACCATTTGCTTCCCTTGAAGCATAGGGAACACTTCCTGTCCAATGACCCTCTTTTTTTGCAGAGATCGTGCTGGAGGCTCCTAATCTCTGGGGCCTTCTTGATCTCCCTATTTCAGGAGGTCAGATGACTCACTGGAGTTTACAGGACCTTACTTGAGGTCTTCTCCTGGGTCCTATTTGACCTTGGAGGGTTAGAGCCAAAATATTGGTTATCCTTTTAGCCCTTTTACTTCCTGATTGTCCTCCAAGACTCAGTGGTTGAGCACCTAGATGGTCAGTTTCACCAGTCCTTTTTAATGATTAGGGGTCAATATTATAGCCTATTTTTCAGATAATGGCTATCAAAACATTGTTTAGATTATTCTGTTAAAAATATATCTGTAATGTTAACAGACAACAATTACAAAGATATAATAGTTCTGATAATATTTGATGACATAAAAAAATTCTCATTTAAATTTGACTTTATATGTTTAGGTAATTACCTGATTGGGTACAACAGTATGGCAGAGATACTGAAAAAAGTATCTGTTGGATTTGTGGGCCAACACCCACTTCCAGTCCACCCATATTGCCTTGGTGGATGTTCCCCTTTCCAGAAAGTGATTGGTTAATATCTGGGTGGGATTAATCTTTCCTTTTTGTGGCTGGTATACCTGCATCAGCATACTTTTCTGTCTTTAGCTTGCTGTTGTTTAAGACTAATATCTCTCATGTTTATGCCTTATATCCCAGAACATCAGAAGATGATGGCTCAGCAGCCAATAAAAAGGCCTGACCTCCCCATGTCTCCTATAGATCATTTAGGTTGAGACTTTCCATCTCTGGGTAGGCAGGGTCAATGCCCCCTTGTCAGCTGTGAAGAAATTATAGAAGATGGAGAACTTCATCCTTCTGCAACCCCTTAAGATTAAGGGACCAAAAGTCTCGGGGGGGGGGTGGAAATGATGAGGTAGAGTAGAAGGAATAAAATTTAGGCAGAAAGGAGACATTGGGAAGGAAAGGAAAAATATAGTTTTAAAATCTGCAGAGTTCATAATCTAACTCCACCCTATAGGGTGTTTCAGGTCTTAGGCAGAAGTCTCTGTGGGCCCACATCCTTAATCCCCTGGATCCCTGCCCCACCTGAGACTCCTGAGATCCAGGAGAACAAAGGTCAGACCTCAGCCAGCAACCACCCATCACACCCAGCCTTGAAACCCGAGGAAGAGGAGGTCCAGACTTCTTCTGTGTCAACCCCTTCTTGGGAGTTCTATATAAGGACTGGCAGAGACTCTCTTGCTCGCTTGACCCAGAAGATCTCCTCTCATCTGTCTTCTCCCTCAAGTCCCTTACTTTCCTAAATAAATTCCTGCCTTTGTCCCTGAAAAAAAAAAAATAGACGGATGGATTACAACATTACAGGATATACACACAGTGGAATTCTATTCAGCCATAAGGAACACAGTTATGTCATTTGCAGTAAAATACATGGACCTGGAGAACATTAGTTAAGTGATATTAGCCAGTCACAGAAATTGAAGGGTCATATGTTTTCTCTCATATGCGGAAACTAGGGAGTAATTGGGATACAAGAACTTCAGATAATGGAGGAGAAACTTCAGTGGACAGAGAGGTGGCCTAGGGGAAGGGGTTGGGGAGAGGGAGGATCACTGAAGGAATCACTTCCACTAACATTAAGCACATATGTGAGAATACCAATGTCAATCTCAATGTCCTGTATGGAGAAGGCGAGGAGTGGAGAGGGAGCCAGGGGAAAGCTCGCCGAGTGCTGTGTGCATGTATGTCACTATCACTGTGAACTACATTATGATGTGAGAGTATAATCCACCAATAAATGTATAAAAATATAATTCCTGTATTTTTTCAAATTTGGTGAAAAACATAAGTTTAGCTTTAAAAATTTCAGAGAATTTTTAGTTGCATTACAATACATAGAGAACCAAAATGGTATGCATTGTAATCAAACTCCTGATGACCATGAATAAAAAGTCTTGAAAGACAAAGAGGTGTGTGTGTGTGTGTGTGCGCGCGCGCGTGTGTGTGTGTGTGTGTGTGTGTGTGTGTGTGTGTTGCAGGTGTGTGTGTGTTTGGGGTCAGGGAGTGAGAGAATGTTATATACAGTGAAACAATTATTCAAAGATAATTGACTTCTCACCCAATGTAGTGGATATCAGAGAGGGCAATAAATCAAAACCTTTAAGTGCTGAAAGAAAATTCCCTCAGCCCAAAGACTTTTCAAATAAATAAAAGCTGATGATTTGCCACCTGCAGACTTGAACTACAAGCAATGTTGAAAAGATTTTTTTTATTTTGTGAATTTTCAAGCCTGGGGAGCTCAGATCTGCAAGAGAGATTCAAGATCAGAAGAAAAGATAAAAATATAGGAACAAGTAATAAAACATATTTTTCTCTTAATTTCTTTAAAAGAGAATTGCCTTTTAGTATGAAAAGGTTATATTGTGGGCTTCATAATGTATATAAATTGGAATAAATAAGAGTAGCCCGGAGTAAACAGAATCAAGTTGTTAGGCCCAAGTATTTTAGGTCAAGTGGAAATACAGATTAAGTAGATTGTGATAATTAAGAATATATATGGTAATTATATGTAAATTAGTAAAGAACAATCCACAAGGAGCTGTATGTAGCTGAAAGCCACACACAAAAGAAATGAAATGTTAATAATTAGTTAACTAAGTCAAAAGAGGTAAGAAAATAGATCTGTGCAATTCACTGCATGTAAAATGTTAATTTAATAAAACATATAAAGAAATGCAAAAAAAAAATTGAAGTTAGGCCTAATGAATCAAAATATTGGGAGTAGAACCAGCATGGTAGACAGGAAGATTGCAAGTTCAACACCAATCTCAACAGTTTAGAGAGACTCTCAGCAACCTAGTAGGACTCTGTGTGTATGTGTGTGTGTGTGTGTGTGTGTGTGTGTGTGTGTGTGTGTGGCCCTGGGGATTGAACCCAGTGGCATTCTCAGTTCTATTTTATTTTTATTTTGAAATAGGGTCTTGCTAGGTTAATAGGAGTCTCACTAATTGCTGAGGCTGCCATCGAACCCACAATCTTCCAGTTTCAGTCTCCCAAGTACTGGGATTACAAACATGGATCACCATGCTAGGCTAAGACCCTGTTTCAAAACCAAACCAAACAACAACAAAAAAATAAGATGGACAGGGGCTGGGGGCATAACTCAGAGATATAATGGCCCTGAGTTTAATCTCTAGTACAATACATACACACACACACACACACACACACACACACACACACACACACGAATTTTAGGAGTGGGATTCAGGGATTTTTATATAACACATACTCAGATACTCCCCTAATTGAGATGATCACCAGCTTTGGAAGTCTTCCTGTAGCTTTCCTGTGGTTATCAAGGCCCAAGGCCTCTCACAAGGCCATTCACTTATTCACTTCATGCTGACTGTTTATCACTCAACTGTAAGAGCAGCAGGGACGCAGACTTGTCAGCTAGAAGAAGGTGGCTATGGCCTAATGGTCCGCAAGAACTATGTTATCAAAATGACAGCAGCTAGGAAAGCCTTGGAGAGTTTAACAGCTTGCTATTTTTTTTTTTATCCTTATATGCCTCTTGCTAACTTTTATCTCCCCTCAATTTGTCTGCCTTTTATAGACATTTGATGGAGACAGAATTATCATAATCAGACACTTCCATGTTTATAGGAAAAGGAGACTTGCAGTGGGATATTAAAGTTCTTGGTCAATTCATACACTTACAGCCTCAGAAAATTTGGCATTAAGGTTTTAAGGAGACAGGTCTGTGGCAGATTCTGTATTTATATACAGCCAATACTGTGTGAAAGATGGAGAATCTGTCAAAAATGCTAGAGAGGCCAATGGACCCTGCAGCACATCAACAGGCAAGTCATGGGAGATTTGATAGAAACCTGCTTCTCATGTCTCCAGAAATCACCGTTCATTATGTCAAGACAAAATAGATGGAAAGACTTCAGAAAATATGTTTATGTGAAATCTGGAAAATAATTTACAGTACTTAGTGTGGAGATTCAATATACAAATGGCATGAATAAAAATGAGTACAGTTTATAGATTTAAATTATTTAATGTTATATAAAGAAAAATTCTATAATAATTTTTTTTTTTTTTTTTTTTTTGCGGTACTGGGGATTGAACTCCGGGAATTCTACCTCCGAGCTATACCCCCAGCCCTATTTTTTATTCTTTATTTTAAAACCGAGTCTCACTAAGTTGCGGAGTGTCTCACTAGGTAGCTGACGCTGGCCTCGAACCCGGATCCTCCGGTCTCACCTCCCAAATGCTGGGATTACAAGCGTGCGCCACCACGCTTGGCTGTCTATAATCATTTTTAATGCTGGATTTTCCCAGTAACCTTTATCTAGTAACCTTCCAGGATGCCGTAGAAGGTTTTATATTTCCTAGGTATAGAATCAAATAGAAATACTTCAGTATCTTATCTTGATTTAAGGTTATGTCTACTTAATTTCTCTACATCTAACTCTCTGAGTTGGGATTTCTTTTTTTGTCATTCAGTATTTATTGAGTAGCTAATGTGTTTCAGACTCTGTGCTAAGCTGTGAGGATATTATCCCTGTTCTTACATACCTCAAGCAAGTGAGAAATGCACAGGACTAGAGAGACAGTGATGAGTTCCTGTGTTAATTACAAGGAAAGGGAAGTAAAAGCATATTGTAAATAATTCAGACTTGGTAAGTTTAGGAAAGCTTTTTGAGAGATGTGATCTCAAAGGTGGTGCTTGAGGAGTGACTAAGATTAGGGAAGCAGTGGAAGAAGAGGCTGGAGACTGAAGGATGCTCTGGGAAGAGGGACCAGCATGTGCAGAAGCTTAGATGTGAGAGAGGGTATGGAACATGCAATGAGCCCAAAGTAGCTGCGTCAACTTGAAATAGGGAGTGAGGAAGAGGGAGAAGGTCAAGAGAGAGGCCAGTGAGGAAAGCAGATTCTGTGTCGTGAAAAATGAAAGTGATACTAAGAAGTTGTAGCTTATTCCAGAGGCAATTAGAAGTGTTTTAGAAGGAGGACTGGACAGGTGTGGTGGTGTACCCCTGTAATCCCAGCTGGGAAACAAAGATAGGAGGCCAGTGTGCAGTAACTCAACAAGAACCTGTTTCAAAATTTAAAGTAAATAACGATAGAAATTGAGTGTAGCTCAGTGGTAGAATATCCCCAGATCAATCACCAGTGACACACACACATATTACCACACACATACATGAGGAATGACAAGGTCATATTTGCATTCTAGAATGATCATTCCTGCTGCATGATGGAATGGAAGGTAAGTTTGGGAGCCTGGGGTCAGAAAGGCCAGTGTGGAGTCACAGAGGCAATACATGTGAGAGACCGTGGTGGCTTGAACTGGGGTGGTGACAACGGGGATAGAGAGGAGAGAGTGGACTCTGAAATGTTTAAGAAGTGAATCACAGGATTGAGAATATAAGAGAAGGGTCATTGGATCAAATTGAGTTATGAAGGATATAAATGTCAAAAGGAGATCATAGAAGTGGATTCAAGAGAACTGAGATCACCATGATGTGACAATTAATGTCTAATGGAAGCAACTGAGTGAGAAAACCGGAAGAATAAGAACCTGTGCAGAAAGAACAGGGTTTTCAAGTTTAGACTCCAGAGATGGAGCAGTGTCAGGTGATGACAAAGCCTAGCATATGGCGTGCATAACCCATGACTGAAGCTGAGCTGAGATGAAGAGCATTGGAGACAGAAAACCAGGGAAGCAGCAGGAGTTGCACTGGGTCAGACCTGTGCACCTGTTTGCTTGTTTTATTTTAAAATCAAAATGGGAGCAGAGATGAAAACCGTGAGTCAGATACTGAAGGTTTCAGTGATTAAGAGAGAGGGTTATAGGAGGTAGGTAAGGAGAAAAAAAAGAAGATTACAATAGACTAAATGCTATCATACTAAATGGACCTGTCTATAGTACTCAGAAAAAAACAAAAAACAAAAAACAGGCAGAGGAAAGGTTTCCTCTGTGACATTTTCCCATAGCTTGCCAGAGCTCCCATATGGAAGCTGATGAGCCCAGTCCTTGTTCTTTACATCTTAGGTACATCTTTGACATCACTTAACATCACCTGACCTCTCTTGGTCTTCCGGCACAGTATCCTTTGAATTCCAGTTATGATTGCTTGGAATTCCAGTCATATGGTTGCTTGGAATTCCAGTTGTTATAGCGCCTTACTCCCATGGTTCCCCCTATCCTAACATTTGCAGCTCCTTGGAGATATGTGCAAGCCTGTGTGCCTGTGCAAGAATGTGTATAGTCCTGTATGCGTTTGTGTTTGTGTGGATGTGCACAATGGAAGCAGGTCATGGTTATTCTGCCTGTATGGTTTTTATGCTCTGTTTTTGGTTCAGAGAATTAATGATCCTTTGGATCCAAAAGATAGAGAAATAAATGAGTCATGGGCTGAGAGGTCAACCAAGCATGCAAAATCAGGAACATTTGATTATATGGTGGACCGAGATAAGTACTGAAGATTGAGAACTTAGAGAATCACAAAGCGCTGAGAGTAGTCTCTGAGTATCGTCCTGTCTTGGATAGTCTGCTGTGCTTGAAGTTCTGGATTCTCAAGAATTCCCTGGAGCCAGAATGAAATTTAGTTTGGCTCACAGTTTGTGATGTTTCAGCCCATGATAAAGTGGACCTTTAGTTTGGGGGCCTGTACTGAGTCAGCATTTCATAAGGGAGAACATGGTGGAATAAACTGCTTGCCTCATAGTGACCAGGAAGCAGAGAAAGGGGAAGAAGAAAGGCTGGGATCCTAATATCTCACTCAAAGAAACTCCTTGATGGTATACCCTTACTCCATCTTAACCCTATCTCTTAAAAGATTCCAAAGCCTCTCAATAGCAGCCTGGGCTGGAGAACAATCCTTTAACACATAGGCCTTTGGGGGACATTTAAAATTCAAGCTATGGTACCAGCCTTTGGGGCACATTCTGACTGTCAAGGAACTTATATAGAACAAAATGGAAGAGTAATCTTCCCAAGGGCAATAAATGGACCTTCATAAAGGATATTTGCTTAAAACTTTTTAGTTTTTATAGGATCTGATTTTTCCTTAAAATTATCTTATCTTAATCAATTTTTCCTGCTCTTTATTAGACTTAGCAAGTAGGTAGAAGCTCCAAATTTGCCAGGTTCTTGTATAAGAAGTTCCTAGGAGATGTTAGTTCAATTTATGAGACATAACTACAAGACAGAAACATTAAATTCATTTATATGAAGACAATAAAGCTCTTCTTTTGCAATCTGATTCTTGCCTTGATACAATACTATTGACTTAAAAGAACTTTGAGATAGACTGTAGGTTTGCAGATATGCAAAAAACATAATTACTCAGAAGACATTTTTTAGTTTTGAAAGAATTATATTTCAAATCATTAAGAATGTATGAAGATGATCCCCTTATAAGAAACTTAGATTTAAGTTGGCAACATTAACATGTCTCTAACTCTCTCTAAACAGATTGCCATTAAAATGACTAATGGATTATTTAACAGCAAAATAATTAACCAAAAAGAAAGAAATCTTCACCTGTATAGTTAAATATAGATTACTGACAGACATTTTCCAGAAGCATTTAGAGTCTACTTCATGTAGAACAAGTAGAAGAGGAATCAAGGAAGGAAGGTTAAGCCTAAGCTGTTACTACGTAGCAAGAGGATCTGGGAATAAGTTGGGAACATCTTGGATCTTAAATGTCTCCCAAATATGTTAAAAAGGCTTGGTCCCAGGGTGATGCATTTGGGAAACAGTGGAACCTTTGAGAGGTGGGGACTAGTAGGAGGCCTTTTGGTCATTGGAGGCATGTGTTTGAAGGGGATTGTGGAAACCCATCCCCTTCCTCATTCTCCTTTGCTCCAAGGCCCAGGATGTAAGTGGTTTTTACTCCGATACATGATCCCACCGTAATGTGTTGTCTCATTGCAGGCCCAAAGCAATGGGGCAGATAGATCATGGCCTGGAGCCCCCAAAACTCTGAGCCAAAATACATATTTTCTCTTTATAAGTTAGCTATCTTAGGTGTTTTAGTATAGTGATGGAATCCTAACACAAATCTCAAAAAAGCAAAACGAAACAAACTTGTGCCCACCATTTGGAAGCCTGGGAATTTATCTGGTACCAAAGCCACAATGAACATTGTGAATATTCCAGACTTATATTTTCCTGCTTTTCACACTCATGTACACACACACACACACACACACACACACACACACACACACACATAGCTTTATTCTACTTAATTTCTAGCTGACAATCAAAACAAAACAATATCTCCTAAGAAAGAGTATGCATTTCTTCACCCTTCCAGTCTGTTGGATCTCTCAGCTGGCCAACTAAATGCACATCCTAAATTTATCCTTTTCCTCTTTTTTTATACTTTTATTGGTGCATTATAGGCTAACATCATAATGTAGTTTATAATGATAGTGACATACATGGACACAGCATTTGGGGGGCTTTCCTCTGGCTCCTTCCCCACTCCCTCCTTCCCCATACAGGATATTGAGATTGACATTGTTATTCTCACATATATACATAAAGTCAATGGCTCCTTCTCCCCCCTTCCTCTAGACACCCTCTTCACTCTGCTGGAGTTTCTTTTCCTTTATCCGAAGTCCATCTTGTATTCTGATTACTCCCTAGCTTCTACTGTCCTAAGACTTTTGAAATTCTAGTCTCAGTTTTTAAGGTCCTAGGATTATAGGTGTGTGCCACCATGCCTGGCTCCCACCTCCCCTTTCTACTTAGTTTCATTTTGCTTTTCCACTTCATAACTACATTACTTTAATATTCCACATTTTCTTACACCATTCCATTCTCTACTTGATACTGTGGTATCTCACTGATGCCCTGTCTTTTGTTAAATCAGTCTCTGCCCAGATCTAACCCAATTCACTTAATCTTCTTTCTAGTTATCTTCTTTTGACTTTTTGTTATCTCACATCAAAAAATAATATTTCTCCTTTCGGGATTCATTTTTATTGGCCTTGTGGGTTCTTTCCTAGATCTGTTAATTCACTGCAATGAATTCATTAACAAGTAGTATACCAGGGAAATGGCAAAGAATTGTGGGAGAAAGCATGGTAGATTATTTAACCTGAAATGTACTGTACAGTGGTACAGTATAAGATCTTGAAGCCAGACCTAGGGTGAAAACCAGCTCTACTACTTCCTGGCAATGGGAGCTTGGTGGAATCCTTTAATTCCTGTGGCCTCAATTTGCTTAAATTTTCTTGAAATCCTGAGGTTTAAAGGGGTGGAAATGCACACTGCCTTAGTATATGGTGGTAGCTAACATTTATGGACCACTCATTAAATATTAATTCCAACTAATATGGGAATATTTCATATGAGTGACAAGGATTAAATAAAGCACAGATGAGTCATATTCCTGCAAATTAATTACCTTTGTGCTTATCTTTTTGTTTTTTCACATAAAGTCTTATTGGAAACCCTTTAAAGTTCTTTACATAGGTAAAAAAGAACTTACTTTTGAGATTAAGAAATTGTAATGCCTTTTCAAATACTTTTGAACAGAGAAAACAATCTTCAGAATTGTCCCTTAGATATATTAATTTTAATTCTGAACAAATATCTAAAGACTATGTATTGTAATGAATAAACTGACATGTATTGTAGTAACAGTTGAGGTTTTAAGCAGAAGAGTGTTTTCTTCTGGCATTTTGAGAATTTATATTTCATACTGCACCTGTTGTCAATAAGTAAAAAAGATTAATCTGGCAAGCATTAATTAACGTTCTTTCTTTTGATATTTCTGTGGGTAAGACAGATCTTTCTGTGTTTTGTGTCATTTTCATTGCAAGGCTAAAGCTTTAAATTTTAATATTTGGCACTCATACATCTGTCAAAATTCATTTTAACTCATACATAAACATATCATTTTCATGTTGATTAACTGCCACAATTTTCTCTGTGACAGTCTCAGAATTTGAAGTGCACATAAATCACCACTGAACAGATTTCTATTTGTTCCAAAGGCTCATATAAAATAATTGTTGTTTTTCCAAAGAAAATTTGTAGTCAGTGTGCAAATTATACATTTTGTTTGTACACACAATCTATAATGGATATTTAATTATGCATTTGTTTATACACAAAGCTTGTATTAACAGATCAAGGACTGTAAATATAGAAAGGATCTAGCCAAACCTAAGTGCAAACTTCATGTGATCAAATTAAACAGTTTGGCTGTGGGACTCAGTTAATGAACCTTGCTGGCAAGTCTCACATGGTGACATTACCTTCAGCCAGGCAGGAGAGGGAGCACTTCTCCACTGGAATCTGGAAGTCTTCTGAAGTAAATCAGGAGTGAGAGGTCAGCCCAGAGAAAACATCCAACAAGTTAGATCCAGCAGCACCTGGCAGATCTGTGTTGGGAGACCAGGAGAAACAGAATCAGATCTAGCAGAGCTGAGGGTGGCAAGTTCCTTCTCTGTGGTTCCCAGAGACTCCAAAGAGCATTGGAGGAATGCTAAAGTTACAGTGTCTGTTCAGAATGACAAGAGAAGGGATTTCAACTCAGTAACCCATGCAAATGCACCTGCAGCCTACAAGCTCAAGTATGACTAGGACAAAACCATACTAACTAGGAAAGCACCTTCTGCCCAGATCCCCAGGGATGATTAAGGCTGTGGGGCAGGGCAGCCTTTACTCCTGCGGAAGGCTCTAGGACATGCAATATACCATGGCTCTGAGTGCACAGTGGACTTTCACATTGCGTTTGGGGTGCCCCTTTTCATATAGCTCTTAAAGAGTTCTGAAATACAAAATACGAATTCATAATGTTGGGAAACTTGATGCTTTGAACTACAGAGGCAGTGTGCCTCTTTATGGTTTTGCCTGTGTATTTTGGGAACTTAACAGAATCTTCCTGCATTCTTTTTATTCTACTTTAACTTGCTATTATGGTTGACATGAACCTCTTGTCTTTACTGAAAGTATCATGCATGGTATGGGAAGGTGTTTTAGTTAACAACAAGATTGAGCACTTCATGTTCCCCAGCCTAGAGTCCAGATATAAAGTGATTATACTGGTAATATGCGGGTATATTTTGAGCAGAACTGTCTGCTTTAGTCCTGTCTTACTGACTTAGCACTGTGTCATACTTTATAGAAGCTTCAAGGTGCTCATCTTGTCACCCCAGTCCCTGTCATTAATGCCACAATAGAAGCACTCTGCTATTCCTCTCAGCAATGCCATGGGCGTTTTTTTAGTTTCAGCAATGGGCTGAAAGCAAAAAACAAGGTTGATACTAAATTGTGATAGAGTGATTTAAAGAGTTCCTATTAAATTTGTTCTCAGAAATAAAGAAAGAACATCATCTGTGAACGTGGTATCATTTTGAAATGATGACATCTTTCAACTGATTTCTAACATTCACAAAATAATTGAGGGGAATATATATGTTTTTAAGGAAAAGTAAGAAAAATGGAACCCAAATGATGTCTTAATGGTAAACTGACATCTCGCTCTTCTTCAGATAAATCTTCAGCTGGGGAGACAGTTTGGACCCTAGAGGGAAGAGCAGGAGAGTGAAGGCACCTGGGTCCTGGGCCACCACTAATTGGCTCTATCCATGTGGTGTTTGTTCCCTAGTGTGAGTCTCAAGCTTCAGAGTTGTCAAATGTGCAGGATGGAGCATAGCAGATGTAAAAGTCATTGGAGTTAACGTTATTTACATTTACAAAATATTTATTAGAAAAAACTGAAAACACATAAATGTGTATTCTACATATAGATAGAAATAAATTAATATCCATATAATATAGACACAGACATAAATGGATACAAATTCACACATTACTAGACAAAGCAGTATGATGAAATAGGAAATAAAGAAGAAAGAAAAAACAGTGTGTCGTTGATGGACCACTAATAATTCTCTTTCATTTTTTTCTCATGGCAAAGTTGCTTCCACGTTTCTTAAAAGGAAAAAAGTTGCCAGGCATAGTGGTGCAAACCTGTAATCCCACTACTTGAGAGGCTGAGTCAGCAACTTAGTGAGACTCTATTCCAAAATAAAAAAGGCTTGGTGTATAACTTGGAGGTAGAATGCCCCTACGTTCAATTTCCAGTACCACTACAATAACAACAACAACAAAAGCAGGAAAATGTTACACAAGAAATATGTCTGTCCTATGAAAACATGTTTTCTTTTTCCATTTCCAAATTGAGTGAAGAATACTACTTAAGTGACAAAGTCAAGGATAATCCCCCCGGGAAACTAATGTTCAAAACTATCAAATTGCATGCATTAAATATGTGAGTTGTTTTGTACATAGAGTCTAGGCTATTGAGATCCAGTGCTCTTAGGCAGAAGCTAGTGAATGGGGTGTCCTCGGAAGGCACAGGAGGAAAACTTCTGCTCTGTGTGGGTTGGTCCACTCTGACTTCCTGAGCCCTGGTAACGTCTACTTGCTTTGAACCATAGCTGAGTCCCTGCACTGTCTCTATTACTTTTCCTGCATCCTACCTGCACCTTCTAGTTAGATATTTGATAAGCCCTCCTCACATCATCATAGTATGAGTGTGCTGTATGTTTCCTATTGAAACCTTGGTGAGCAGAACATTATCCATTCATTTAATAGATATTTCTTCAATGCCGCTAAGTGCCAGGCTTGGAATTACACTTGGGATGATAAATATAGAATATGTATAATGATTAAAATGTCACAGCCTCTGACCTTTTGGATATTAAAACCCAAAATGGAAATGTTTCTGCCCTTCCATGGGCGGCCAAAATTGACTGACTTTTTTCATTTCATGTAATCTATTGCCCACTTAACACCAATGTCACTTTGAGCGGTGTAAGCAATTGCTTTTTCTCCTTAAGTACACTTCCTAATAGAGATGATGTCGTAGAAGAACGTGTGGGAGTAGCAGGTGCAGGTATTTTCAGACAGGAAGATAGTAATTATTCGCCATAAGTTCCACCTGACTAGATCCATTAACACGGAGGCAGATTGCTAACTCTCTAAAAACCTTTCCCAGACATTCTAGTCCAGCTATGGGGGATCATCCTCATGCAGGCCTCCGTGGTGGAGGTATTTGTTTGACTTAATCTCTTGATGTTGTGGAGAGTGATCTAAAATGCTCATAATTTGAATGTCACCTAAGGAATTATCATCAAAGAATAATAAGACCCATCCATATAAATTTTTTTTTAACTTAGAGAAGTTCACATTATTTATGTTGTGGCATTAAAATCATCCGACTTGACTTCATATGCTACTTCATACCCATCAGGATGGTCACTACTAAGAAAAGGAAAATCACAAGTGTCAGTGATAATGTGGAGAAATTACAACCCTGACACATGGTCGGTGAGAATGTAAAACGGTATTGTTACTACAGAAAACAGAAGGACAGTTTCTGAAAAAAATTAAATGTAGAATTACCATACAATCCAGCAATTCTACTTCTGGGTGCAGATGTAAAAAAAAAAAAAAATACTGAGAGCAGAGTCACAAGGACATATTTGCATATCCATATTCAGAGAAGCATTACCTACAGCAGCCAAGAGGTGGAACAACCCATGTCCATAAAGAAAATGGATAAACAAAATGTGGTATTCATATACAATGCAACTTTATTCAACCTATAAAGGAAAAAATGTTGATACATGCTACAATATGTGTGAACCTTGCAGATATTACATAGGTGAATTAATCCAGTCACAAAGACAATTGCTGTATGACTCAACTTATATGAGTTTATCTCAAATAGTCACATTTCTAAAAACAGGAAATAGAAGGATGGTTGCCAGGGACTGGACAGGAAGGCAGTAATGGGAAATTGTCTTTAATGATTATGGAGTCTAAATTTTGTGAAATGAAAATGTTCTGGAGATTGGTTATACAGCACTTTGAATGTACTTAACATTACTAAACTTTACACTTAAAAATCATTAAGATGGTAAACACAAAATATGTGTTTGTAGCTGGGCGTGGTCATGCACACCTGTAATCCCAGTACTTGGAACGCTGAGACAGGAGGATTTCAGGACTGAGGTCAGCCACAGAAATTTAGCGAGGAGACCCTCAGCAACCTAGTGAGACTTTCATCAACCTAGCGAGGAGATTGTGTTTCAAAATGAAAAATACAATGAACTGTGGGTTTAGCTAGGAGGTAGAACACCCCTGGGTTTCCCAGAACAAGAAAAAAATGTGTTTGTGTGTGTTTATGTGTGTAGGTGCATATATGTTATATATCTACGCACATATATGTATATAGATATAATGTAGTTCTAGCTGTATATATTGTATCTTGGTGTCTTAACTAGAAATTCCTAGTCTAGAAATCAGTTAATAAGTGATACCATGGTTTAGAAAGGGCACCTGCAAGTCTCAAGCCTCCCCTGGGGGCCCCAATGCCTGGGAGGGGGAGGGACTCCACTCCCTCCACTGGCTAATGTTACTCATCTGCTTTGAATCGGATATTTATAATATTACAGTACACACGAGACAAAGGAGAAAGTGAAGAGAGGCATTAGAAAAGATGTGGAGATAACCAGTTTTATGTGAGAAAGAAGAACTTTTGCTTCGAAACTTCCAGATGTTCAACTTAAAAGTGTAAATTTGATGAATTGCATGGATTTTTTTGGTTAATAGTAGTAAATCTTTTCTGGAGAGGGTAACCACTTTTTTTTAAATTATTGATTTCTCAGTATTGATTGCTCTGTCATTCTCTACATGTATTTTGTATTTTGTATCTTTCCTCATGTATATCCCTTTGCTTAGAATATTTGCCTGGTCCTCTTGGTTCGCTCCTCAAAGTTCAGCTCAAGTGTGCTTACAAAGCATTTCCCTCTGCTCTCCTCCTTCTCGTGTAAATTACTCCTCCTGCAACTGAATTCCCTCAATGACTACCATCTCTTAAGCATCTGTCATGTGCCACAGTCGCACACATGATCTTAGGAGCATTGTCTCTAATGCTGACAACATCCCTTTAAGAATATCTTATCAACTTTATTTTACAGATGAGAAAAGTTAGGGCTCAGAAAGGTCAAAGTAACTGGCCTCAGGTTTGCTGGGCAACTGTTCTGCCACCTCAGGCCCGTTGCACTAGCTCATCCCTCTGTCTGAGATGCTCTGCCTCCAGGTCTTGGTGCAGCGGGATCCTTATTTCCAGTCAGCTTTTCTGCAAAAGTCACCTCATCAAGAAGCCTTCTCTGTTCCTCCAGTCTAAAGAGCTTTCTGTAATGTCTTCCCATTTTGGTTTTTCTTAAATCAGATTGTTCATGTTTTTACTTAGTTGTTTACTTATATGCTGTCTATCGCATTGGAATGGAAGGATCTAAGAGGAAGATGCTCACCAACTCCAGTCTGCACTGTATTCTCAGCTTCCAAAACAGTGTTTGGAGTTATCATAGATGCCCAAGAAGCATTTGATAAATGAAGCAACAAATGAACGAATGAATGAATGAATGAATGAATGAAAATGGATGAATGCAAAAATCCAGGACATGACCCCATGACTTTCCTATTCCATGTTTTTTCCACCCTCACTTGATTGATTGCATCCCATTTAAGATATAGACACTGAAAGCCGGGCATGGTGCACACCTGTAAGCACAGTATTTGGGAGGCTGAGACAGGAAGATTATAGGTTTGAGGCCAGCCTCAACAACTTAGTGAAACCCTGATTCAAAATAAACAAAACAAAATTGAGGATGTAGCTTAGAGGTAGAAAGCCCCTGAGTTCAGTCCCAGTATCGAACTCTCACACACAAACACACACACACACACACACACACACACACACACACACACATTATAGACACTGAAATATGTCTTAAAACATGATAATACTGACAGTATTGGTCATGATTTCCCAGAGAAACAAAGCCAAAAGGATAGGTATCTATAGAAAAGAGACTTATTTTGATAAAGTAGTTTACACAATTGTAAAGGCTAGCAAGTTTAAAACCTGCAGGAAGGTCTGATAGGCTGGAGCCCAGGGAAGAACTGATGCTGCAGGTGAAGGACAAAGCTGAGAGTCTCATTTTATTGTTGAGGCTGCCCTCGAACTTGCGATCCTCCTGTCTCAGCCTCTCAAGTACTGGGATTACAGGCATGTGCCACCATGCCTGGCTGAATGTAATAATTTCTACACTGTCACAGTGGGGTGACAATATGATATACAGAAAGAAATAAGGCCTTAACGGTAAGTAATTAGGAAACTCAGAGTCAGAAATAAAAGCACACACACACACACACACACACACAAACACACACACACATGCACACAGACACCAGACACACATCTTACTGTATCGGCCAGGCTGTTCAGGAAACTCTGGCTACATGCCTGCCTTTTCACTAGGTGCAAATAACTAGTGCAAAACAAAATTAGCACCTTCCCCAGTGTTTCCAGGAGGCAGGATGAAGCAAGGTTCTATTACCCAGGATCAGGCTTCAGCAGGCCTGGGCTTCAAGCTCTGTGAGGACCCCGCCTGCAAACAACCAGCTCAGCAGAAGCAGTGTGGAAATGTTGTAACAGGCACACAGTCAATGAAAAACCCAAACTCCATGACCTGTATAATACGGTCCATAATTCCATGGGGATATTAATAGACTGACATCTGAAGATAATACTCTATTATCTGGGTTCTCTTTCTTGCCGAAGTCACTTGTTACTGTGAGGTATTATGAAGTGTTATGTTGGTATTAGTCAATGAATTATTCAGTGTCCTCGACGCAGTGTATATTCTGATTTTTCATATCCAAAACCTCTTGTGCATTACGATACCTAAAGTCCTCCCCAAAGGGACACTATTCACCTTTTCATGTAATCAGTGTTGGCGAGTATAAAATATTTTATTCATTATATTGTTCAGGAAAAACATGGTGTATGTTTAAACGTGATTACTTAAATATTTGATGAGGTTTAGTCAGAGAGAGCTTTCCCTTGATTCTCATCATGTTAAAAATAGCAAGTAATACCCCTTTGAATACAAATCCTGCATTTTCAAAAAGCCAGTCAGTTGTGTTGTGTTGCATATGAAAACATATAAAACTTGTGATTGTGTTTTTAGGTAGGATTCTTTAATATTTTCTCATATAAGATGCCATATTTGTGCTTTCCACAATCTAGAAGTAAAAACACTATATATTCAACCCCAATTGTTCTTACATATGCAGAAACTATTAGCAAGGTCAGCTGTCTGTTGGTGAAATTAAGAGGCAATTAAATAAAGTATAAAAGCAAACCTGACTGTGTCATGCTACTTAAACTGCAAGACCCCCACCAGCAGCAGACACACAGTTGCACATACATGTTCAAACACATACACACAGCTTAATTTTTAATTTAATTTAATTATTTTGTTTTATTTTTATTTTTGAAACAGGATCTTGCTAGGTCGCATGAGAGTCTCCCTAAATTGCTAAGGCTGGTTTTGAACCTGCGATCTTCCTTTCTCAGCCTTCTAACATACACACTTTTTTGTGTGTGTGTGGTTTTTTTTGTTTGTTTGTTTGTTTGGTTTTTTTTTTGGTGCTGGGAATTGAACCCAGGGGCATTCTACCTCTGATCTATACTTCCAGTCCTATTTAATTTTTTATTTGAAATGATCTCATTAGGTTTCCAAGGGCCTCAATAAGTTGCTGAGGCTGGCCATGAACCTGCAATCCTCCTGTCTCAGCCTCCCAAGTACTGGGATTACAAGTGTGTGTGCCACCATGCCCAGCTAACATATACACACTTTAAATATTCCACTGACTTTACATATTTCTGAGGACAGAGACAAACTATCATGCCTCTGATGTTAGGATCTGACTCTTCCTTCTCTCTTTAGCCCCATCTCTTGCCAAAGCCCCTTGGTCCTATCTGCTTTAACCTTGACCACCAACCACCTCCTTTCAATCGCTTGAGTGATCATACACCCACCTGCTATGAGCCTTCACATATACAAGTATCCTCTGCCTGGAATATCTTTCCCTTTTCTTGCTAAGTAATTAACATTGATATCTAAGCATCCTTTCAAACTCTTTTATAGACGCTGTTTTCAACCTTGTGGATTAGACTAAGTGCTCAATCCTAGATTCTAAGAATCTCATAAAGTTTGTTTCCACTGCAGTTTCACATTTGTTTGTGTCAGCTTAATTATCATGCTGCCTCCTCATCTTCATTATACTGTGGACTCTGTGAGGGAGAGACCTCATCAATTTCTGCCACCAGTACATCTAGTGCCTAGCACTGTGCCTTAGAGTAGCAGAAACTTGATGAATGTTTGTAGAAAGAATGAGCAACTAAGTATGAACAGCAGCGTGAAATTGTGTGATGCTGACCAAGTTGCCAGCTCATATATTTGTGCAAATGAACTATCTAAAGACTTAAAGATGGCTTAATTTATCTGTTTGGAATACTGCAATCCAAAGATTCCGGTGGGTGTTTCTGCCCTTGTTATTGATTCCTTAGGGCCCCTCCTCATTTGTCAAAAACCTTCAATGAAAATGTTTGCATTTTCTTTGACTTTTATTTGTGTTCTTGTCTTCCTGAGGGAGTAGAATGCCTGTCTGACTCACCCTGACAGATCAGCTATGGCAGGTCTGCTGTTATAGAAAATTCTCTACCCCGAAGGCTGCGTCTCTCCTGCAGGGAAGTCTCATAAGCAAATGCTGTCATTAGCAGCCATGCATTGTTGAAGACACACAGTGAAAAAATATGTCAGACATTGTTCCAATGTCTAGATTTTAGTAGAAAATCATAAAGAATTTTCAGGATATTGGCTGCAGATTAAAACCACAATTTAAATCTATCACCTAAAATCCTGAGAATTTCCCTTGTCATTTTGATTTTCTTGTTTTTTCTTGCCCATCTCTTTAAAATTATATAATTCGCTCTCATATTTTTGAAGGGAAGATACTTTTACTCAAGAGATTTTAAACTATAGATGTTGCTTCCCTTTTTACATAATCTATTTCATACCTCTTGCTTTAAAATCATCAAAAGAAACCTACCCTAGATAGCTAGGACAATAGGCATTCCAAGCTTCCTTGTAAAAGCTTTCTTGTTTCACTGTTTGTATACATACAAGCATATTGCACAATCTTCTGCATAAAAAATCTGTTGAATTAGTAAGCACCTAAAATCATGTGTGTGTGTGTGTGTGTGTGTGTGTGTGACAGAGAGAGCGAGAGAGAGAGAGCGAGAGAGAGAGAGAGAGAGAGAGAGAGAGAGAGAGAGAGCGAGAGCAGTACTTCAATTTATTTGGTCAAGATCAAGATAGTATTTTTAAAAATTTTCTAAAACAACAGAGTAATAATTATATGCTCTGCAAGGGAACCACAAAGTTGGGCGAGTGGGTAAATTAGACCAGGAAATGAATTTGCTATAAAAATGGCAGCAATTAGAACAATAGAATTAAAAGGCACATTTATTAATGGTTACATCTAATATCATTGTTTTTAGGGTTTTTCTTTCAGGTTATTATGGTTCAGGGAATATGTATGTTTTGTTGATAATTAAAGAATTGGGAAGGAAAAGAAAGGTTTAAGGTTAAAGTATCTGATGCAATAGGAAGAAACTATAGAATGATTAATATACTGGTATCTAAATAAATTGATAATAGGAATTCTTTTGTCTAGCTTGATTAGAACTTGTAGTTGGTTACATAATTGAAAATCAATGAAAATGAGAAATCATTAGAAAGTGATTAATGCATACCTTGCATGTCTTATTTTATTCTAAAAATTTAAACGTCTATTTATTTACCTATTTTGTGAGAGCTGGCCAGTAACAAGAGGGATATTGTTGACTGAAGATCCTCACTGTCTTTGCATAAGACACATCTGTGCATGTCATTCACATTTCCAGTTTGAGTCTCCTTAAAATGGAATAAGAACCTTTGTGAAGCAATATGAAAGTATAAGTATTTTTAACATTTTATCATCATGCTTTATGGTTGTCTTGCTCATATCTAATTTAAGAGCATTTTTTAAAAAATCAAATCTTTATGAAACAATTCAAATAAACAAGGCTTTATTTTCAAACTACATCTCATTTGCCTTTTATGTAATGTCCATTTACATAATTATAATGACAAGTACAACTGGCTTTCACAGGTAAGGAAGCAAACAGCCAATTCTGACTTTGAGAAGCAACACAGTTCAGGGAGAGGGCTGGGAGGGAAAGTGCCCCAGCCTGCTGCTGAGCAGCCTGGCAGAGAAGGTCAGACCACGTTTCACGGTTGGAGTGAAGACCACTAGTGAATTCCACAATATGGTTAATTCCAAATAAACAATATAATTTTAAGGTGTACACTTTCTTTGTTTTAAGCATAGTATGTTTATTATATGAATTTACAAATAACACACATACTCACACAACACCTGGAAAATCACTATAAATATTCTCATTAATTTCTCCAGTCATTCTAAATCCATAATAATGCAATAGTTTTAAACACAGTCCATGTTTTTAGCTCCTATTGCGTGTATTGTATAAAATGTAACAATACACTGGGAGTGGTGGTGCACACCTGTAATCCCATTATTTGGGAAACTGAGATTGGAAGATCACAGGTTAAGAGGCTAGCCTCAGCAACTTAGAGAGACCCTGTTTCAAAATAAAAAATAAAGTAGGGCTGGGGTTATAGCTTGGTGGTAAAGTGTCCCTGGGTTCAATCCTCAGTAACACACACATACACACACACACACACACACACACACACCCCTATATGCAATTATAATGAACCATTATTCCTATCATTATTCATGAATATTAGTACTGTTGTTGGACCTATAACTAGAGTTTCTAGAGCTCCTCTTACACAGTGCCCAAGTAGTGGATACTTGTTGGTTGATATCTCTGATCATTTTTTAAATGTGATCTCCAAGTCTTTCTTAAATATTGTATTTGTTTCATTTCTTGTTACCTCAAGCACAGAGAAGAGAAATGCTTTCTCTATCCACCTTCTGTGTTATGTGCTAGCATCTGGTAAAACTGTTCTCCAGCATTGAAAAGTCCAGCTTATAGATCTGCTCATTTGGTGTATATCTCTCCAGGGCACCTAGGGAAAAAGCAAGCAAATATGACTCAGTTGCTTATAATAGTTCCACAGAAGAGTCATGCTTCAAACTATTGCATTATTATGGATTTAGAATAATCCAGCAGGTAGAGGTGTGAAAGGGATCCTACATTTCCCCTCTCTGTTCTTCTCTTTTAGGGGCCTATAGAGATAATCTGTTTATGTATAAAAACTTGCATGGATTTTGGACATAGCAACATATTCTTACTCATTGCCTTCTAGTAAGAAGAAAAGGCTTACACTGATTTAAAAATCCAAGACCTAGAAAATCAATAATGTGCAAATCCTGGTATTGTTTAAGGTTCCATGTGTTCTAGTCATTCTTCTAGGTTTAAAATGTTAATTAGTCTGAAATTTCAGCTAACTCCAATTAGAATGGCAATAATTAAAAACACAAACAATAATAAATGCTGGTGAGAATGTGGAGAAGTAGGAACTCTGATACATTGTTGGTAGCATTTCAAATCAGTGCAACCACTTAGGAAATCAGTGTGGAGGGTCCTCAGAAGAATGGGAATGAACCTACCATAAGATCCAGCTATACCAACCCTGGGTATCTACCCCTAAGAATTGAAGTCAGACTACCATAGTAACACATGCATAGCTATGTTTATAGCAGCACAATTCATAATAGCCAAACTAAGGAACCAGCTTGAGTATCCATCAACAGATGAAGGGATTACAAATGATGGGATATACACACAATGGAATTCTACTCTGTCATAAAGAACAAAATTATGTCATTTTCAGGTAAATAGATAGAGCTGGAGAATATTATGTGAAGTGAGATTAGTCAGTCACAAAAAGTGAAATGTCAGATGTGTTCCCTCATATGTGGAAGCTAGGGAGAAATTGGGACACAGGAGGGACTCCAGACAAAAGAGGAGAAACCCTGGTGGAGTGATGGAGGGGACATAAGGAAGGGAAACAGGAGGGGAAGTGAGACTCAATAAGGGAAACGCTTCAATGGACCTGATGAACATATGCAAATTTATCAGTGCCAATCACACTATCATGCACGGAGAGGGTGAGGGCTTGGGGTAGGAGCTGGGGGAGGAGCTGGAGGACTTGCCAAGTGCTGTGTACATGTATGTTTCTATCATTGTGAGCTTCATCATGATATATGATTACAAAGCACCAAAAAATGTTGATTACAAGTCTTCGTAGTAATGATACTTAAGACTTTTCTTCAAAGTTGGGGAATTTGAGTAGATAAAAGTGTAACAAGGTGTCTGTGGAAGGGGATGGGTATTAGCAATGACAGATTTGATTGCAAGCAATGGAATTACAACTCAACCTAAATTAATAAAGGCACCACAGTATCTCATGGACTGTAAGACCTGAGAGGGAGCTGAGTTTCATCTCAAAACCATTCTCTGGAGCTCTGCTGCTTCCTCATCTGATACTCCTACCTATAAATTGCCTCTGTGTGTCTTTATCCTTATTGGAAACATGTCGACCAGCAACTCCCAGGTTCTGTCTAAAGTGGAGCTACTCTCCACAATCCTACTGCTTCTTTCCCAGCTGGAAAAGTTACAGGGATGGGAATAATTGGCCCATCTTTGGTCTATTTGACAGAAACCAGTACAATGAACTCTTGGTGTGGATGAACTTCTCAGAAAAGTGTGTATGGCTGAGGCAGAGGGGGGCATACTCATGTTGGTAGTGTTAAGACAAAACACTGGTCCTTGTAAACACTTTAATCTTCTCATCTATATTTAAGTGAGTAAAATCGGTTAAGCAACAGTCACTGAGCATCAATTGTATGTCTTTGATTCTATGCACATTACCTTTTTTTTTTTTTTTTTTTTTTTTTGCGGTACTAGGGATTGAACTCAGGGGCATTCTACCTCCGAGCTATACCTCCAGCCCTATTTTTTATTCTTTATTTTGAAACTGAGTCTCACCAAGTTGCAGAGTGCCTCACTAGGTGGCTGAGGCTGGCCTTGAACCTGGATCCTCCGGTCTCAGCCTCCCAAATGCTGGAATTACAAGCGTGCGCCACCATGCCCGGCTCTGCACATTACCTTTTCAATCATTATAGAACCCTCTGAGTTGACAAAGTAAACACATGGCTTTGTTGGGAACCCCTTCTCATATTGGACAATTGTTCTCTGAACTCTGTTCTCTGTGTAATAAAACTGAGAGACATCTGTAAAAGCTGTCTTTTGTTTCAACTTGCATATTTCCTTTGTCCACAAGTGAGTGATCTATGTAGCATCAACTGACCATGTTGGGATTCTTCTTGGAATACTGGAATAAATAAATAAATAAATAAATAAATAAATAAATAAATAAATAAATAAATAGACATAGATAATAGATATAGACAGATGAATAGATAGATAGATAGATGATAGATGAAGAAAAAGAAGTCATCCTCTTCCTCTCTCTACTTGTCAATGCACAAGTAAGGAAGGTGTTGGCCAGCATACTTTATAATCCATTTGAGGTGTAAAGGAAGCTGGAACTCAGGGAGAAAGAAAAAGATGGAATGGCAAAGGGAAGCAGAGACAAAGGATGGATCACGGTTCAAATTAGTGTCCTGTTCCTCCTCTCACCCCATTACTCCTGCAGGACATTCCTTTAAGATGTCCTTTTGCAGGGGTGGTGCATTCTGGTTGAAAATAACTGGTTCCTAAGTCTATTCATAATGTACCCATTCATTTACTCTCTGACCCCTCTTCCCCCACTTCTACTTTCAATTCTATTCCAAGCCACCCTGTACTACTGCCACTTTTCTAAGCCCTTCCTTTGTATTTCAGGTTTGTCCTCATTTCATTTGGATGTCTATTTCCCCCTTTTTCCTACAGTCTACTCCATATTCACATGTAAGTCTCAGTTTAAAACTTTCTTCTCCAAGGACATCTACTTTGACTCTGCTCCTAGTCTGCATAACACATCTTTATGTCTTGATAGCATTCTCTACTTCTCCTACTTTAGAGCTAATTTCGTCATGCTACATTCTAATGAAATGCCTATTTTCTTGATTGAATTCCCTCTTACAGTGTGAGCTCCTTGAGGATATGGGCCATAACTGCTTTGCTCACCACCATATATCTAGTCCACATGGCAGAGTACCTGGCATGTAGAACATAGACAATAAGGATTATTTAGTACATAAAGAGATTAATGTATATTTGAAGATAATTAAACTTAGAATAAGTGAGTCTCCAGGTCAAACAATGACCTAAGTGTTGTCCAATTAAGCAACTGTTCAAAAAATAAACTAGGAAGCTCTTTCCCCCACTAGGAACAAAAATGTTCTCACATTATTACTAGCAAAACTCCGTGTACACCATTCTTTTTCATTTCTTTCCTCCTGCTCTTTGCTGAAGCCCATCCCTCTGCATGCAGCATGGACTCCTCTCCCTTCCACTTTAATGTCTCTTTTTTTAAATTAATTGGTGCATTGTAATCATACATCTTTGTTAGGTACAAGCTAATAAAGGCGTATATGCACACATTTCTCATTTAACCCCTTCTCCAATTCCCACTCCACTCACTCGCCCTTCCTCCTTCTCAAGTTCAGTTTAGTGATTGACTTTGATATATTTGTGAAAGTACATCATGTGCATTAGGGTGTCCCCCACCCCCGTGTCCATCACCTTCAGTTAAGTCAATTTCTTTGCTTATCTAGGGTTTCTCCTTTTTCATCTGGAGTCCCTCGTATACCCCATCTTCTCACTAGCATCTGCATATTAGGGAGAACATATGCTTTTCTTTTCTTTGTGACTGACTAATCTCACTTAACATAATGTTTTCCAGTTGCATCCATTTCCCTGCAAATAACACGATTTTGTTCTTTTTTATGGCGGAGTGAAATTCTATTGTGTACATATCTCATAGTTTTGTAATCCAGTCATCTGTTGATGGACATCTTAGCTGTTTCCATAGTTTGGCAACTGTGAATTGTGCAGCTATAAACATAGATACACATGTGTTGGTCTGATAATTTGGTTTCCATTCTTTTGGGTAGATACCCAGAAGTGGTATTGCTGGATCATATGGTAGGTTCATTCCCATTTGTCTGAGGATCCTCCATACTGTTTTCCAAAGTGGTTGCACTAATTTGCAGTCCCACCAACAATGTATTAGGGTTCCCACTTCTCCACACCCTCACCAGCATTTATTGTTGTTCGTGTTTTTTATGATTGCCATTCTGATTGGAGTTAGGTGAAATCTCAAGGTAGTTTTGATTTACATCTCTCTGATTGCTAATGATGTGGAATATTTCCTCATACATTGATTGGCCATTTGTATTTCTTCTTTTGTGAAGTGTCTATTTGGATCTTTTGCTCACATTTTGATTGGGTTATTTGTTTTCTTAGCTGTGATTTTCTGGAGTTCTCTGTATATCCTAGATATTAGACCTCTATCAGAAGAGTAGCTGGCAAAAATTTTCTCCCACTCCTTGGGCTCTCTGTTGAGGTTCTTGATAGTTTCCTTTGCTGCATAGAAACTCTTCAGTTTAATGCAATCCCATGTATTCATCTTCCTTTGAGTTGCTTGTGTTTTTGGGATCTTGTTGAGAAATTTTTTACCTGTGCCCATGTGTTGAAGTGTTGGGCCTATGCCCTCTTCAAGTAGCTGCAAGGTCTTTGGACTGACTTCCAGGTCTTTGATCCACCTTGAGTTGACCCTTGTGCAGGGTGAGAAAGTGGGATTTATTTCCATTTTCCTGCATATGGTTAACCAATTTTGCCAACACCATTTGTTAACGAGGCTATCTTTTTTCCAGTGTATGTTTTTGGTTCCTTTGTCAAAGATCAGTTGAGTATAAGCACGTGGGTCTGTTTCTGAATCTTCTATTCTGCTCCATTGGTCTATATATCTGTTTTTGCACCAATACCACGCTGATTTTATTACTGTGGCTTTGTAGTAAAATTTGAAGTCAGGTATTGTGATACCTCCTACATGGTTCTTGTTGCTAAGAACTACTTTGGCAATTCTGGGCTTTTTATTGTTCCAAATGAATTTAAGGACTGATTTTCTATGTCTGTGAGGATTGACCTTGGTAATTTCATGGGTATTGCATTGAATCTGTAGATCACTTTTGGGAGGATGGCCAACTTTAATGTCTCTTCATGCACCTCCTGCAGGAAAGGTCCTTGAACTTCTGACTAGTTGCCCCTTCTCTTCACTCTCGTAACACTTGATTTCTAATGGAAGTTCTGATTCTACTGCAGTACATGATATGGTGCAAATCACCTTGCCTACTTTGTTCTGTTTATTTCCAAAATGAATGTGTTGTATTGATTAGTGATCTTTAATTTCTTCCTGGCAGTTAAATGATCTTATCCTTACAAATAAAATTCTCTTAGGATGTCTGACAGTTACAGTGTAGAAGGACTGTCATAAATCAATGTGTCATCTTTTCGTGTCATCTTTTCCCCAGTGAGCTAAAGAGCATCTTGGAATCATGGATCCATACATTGCCCTAAGGGAACCATGTTGCAATCACCAGGAAGCACTTCTATAAAAGACCACTATGATGGTCCTTGGTCATGTCATATATGTGTCTCTCTAATATAATGGGAAAATCAATTCTTTGTTATCTGAATGTCTAAGCACAAACCTTTTCCACCTCCTAAAGATGGATGCTCAGGGAAGGTTGTTGAGTTCATGAAGGGAACAACATGTCACTAGTTCTGCGAAAGCATTTCCATGGACCAAGTAGAAGTGGGTGCATATGGGAACCTAAAAATCTAAACTGCAGAAACTAGTATTCAAGTATCCAAATTTCATATCTTGGGATAAATCTTAAAATTTTGTGAATTTGACCATTTAAAAATGTCTATGTTAGCAGGTCAGTTTTTCGTGATGATAATATTCAGTCACACTCCATATCTTGAGTAAGTTAAAAAAATAAATACAAAGCAGATGTCCTTCCCACCACAGACTATGCATATATATATATATGTATCTTTCTGGACCCTAATCCCAATTGGGAAAATATGCTCTGTAGAAGTTCCAAAAAAGTGAATGCAAGCAAATCAGATCATTTTGGAAAAGTTTTTTCTAGTGTTGATCAATCTTTAGGAAAGATTTTTATAACCCTCACAATGCAAACTTTTTTTGGTGCCATTTATATTTCAATTACATAGCAAGAAAAATCTTTACTAAAAGTGCCACAACTCAGGGTTTAGATGTGTCTATGGAATTGATTTCTTTGCTAGAGCTAAAATTTAATAGGTTGCCAAGAGAGCCAAGTCAATGGTGTATTCTTTTTTAAAATCCACTCTAACTACCTTGACCTTTCTTTCACGTTCCATATATAAACACATGATTTTCCTTACTAGCTCAGTATAGAAAAAATACATTCTAGTCAGATTGCTAAAATTTCAAGTTTAATCACATGTTATTTTGAGCAATGACTGATGTTTCTACAGTTTGGCTTGACCTGCTTTTAAACATATTATCCAGTATCAACTGAATAAAGAAAACTGATTCAAAATATAATCCTTGGTTAGAGATGGAACAACAAAAGAATAGAATGCTTTGTTTTGGAGAGTCTCTGGGAAAATCTTATTGTTACAATATACAGTGTTGATGCAAATACTAGGAGAAGGAAGTAAAATATATATCCATAATTTACATTTTTTCTGAATAATTCTTTAATAGTTCTGCAAAGTATGATTATTGACAAACCTAAAAGTGAAGTGATATTATTACTACAGAAAAGACATTATTTGAAAAGTCATGACAGACTGAAATCTGGGATTCTCTGATCTGCTACACCATCATTGGTTCAATGCTGAGTATCAAATTGTTTATGCTTCTCAATGGATTTTCATCTAAAAGGTGAGCTGTATTTCACAAGCATTTATATCTACAAAAAGCAGCGAAAGGTTGAGGATGTTTGGTTGTGTATGGGTTAGTTCATCTTCAGTTTTACCCTTTTTGAATTTAAGTTTCTTTCTATTATTTGCTTTTAAAAGAAGATTTGACAATATAGTTTGGTATAGTGGTCCAAATATATTTTATGTAGTCCCAGAATACTTGATTTATGGCATACAAAATAGATCATTATAATTATTGCTATTTGGTTTCAAATTCTAAATATCTTGATTTTGATATTTGAGTTGTTTTGTTTTGTGAGTAGTACTGGGGAGCAAACCTAGGGGCATTCTTTTGGGGGTTACACCCCCAAAGTCTATTATTTTTTGTTTTGAAATAGCAAGCTAATTTGCTAAGAGTTCTGCTAAGTTACTGAGGCTGAGTTGCTGAATCTGGCTTCAAATCTGTGATTCTTCTGTCCCAGCCTCCCAAGTACAAGGATTGCAGGCATGTGCCACCATGCTTAGCTTGATATTTGATTTTTTTAGGATAGACATAATCATGTTGATGTTATATCCAAGAAAATACCATATTTCCTCCAATAGTTCTAATTAGACTCCCATATGTGGTAAAAGATAAGGAGTAGAATAATCAATGGAGGTTTTCAAAAGGACAATTTGTAACTCAGAGACAGAGGAAAAAAGTTTACAATCATGAACTGTTGTTTAAGAAAGGCATATTTTGATTCTCAGAAAATAATAATATATTGGTTGTATGTCACAATTTCTTTTAAAAATATGGTCCTTTTGAATTCTCTTTTCCTTTTGGAAATAAAAAGGAACAATGACAAAAGAATTAGTTGGGAAGTGAATTGGCTACTGGGTAAAATTTCTCCTGTTCAGTGATGAATCTTAAAACATGACATAGTCATTTCTTTTAATCTGTAACACATCTCATTTCAGCACACCAAACACTAAATGGAGTGTAATAGATTTTATAGAAATGCCAAGACAGGTAATAATTTACATGTTCCCTTTTGTATAAAAAGTCAATATTCTGTAATATAAACCTCGTGGAATGCTGACATGGAAGAATCCATGTTCAAATCTATTATTTTGCACAGATAAATGACCTCAGATCCGAACCAGACAATGATTAGCTAACTTCTTTTCTAATCTGTATTTCTAAAGTAGAAACTACACAAGTGGATGAGTTTTGACTAGACTACCCCGATATTTAAAATTATAGTTACAGACAAGATAAGCTTTGGGAAAAGACTTGAAGGATATTTGTTTTACTTTTTTGCAGTGAATACATTCTAAATTTTCTCGTAGAATAAAGCTATTTGTTTAGACTAATCTCCTTCAAGGCTTACCCATTCTTAATGACATTTACATTTTGTTGCCAACTACAAATAGTTGAGCTACCAAAAGCAACAACAATAAATATTTTATATTTTATGAAATCTTTTCATATCTATTTAATCAATATAACAACTGGGGCTGGCAGAGTTGAGAGAAAGCATTAGTACCCTTATTTTACAGATGAGAATATTGTGTTTCTAAAAAAATTATATATTGATATTGTGGCCAGGCTTCAACAGAGTAGCTGGAGCTCCCTGGTAGTTTTGTTGTTGTTGTTGGTGGTGGTTGATTGGTTTCATGAACCGCATAAGTCTTTACTTAAGGAGTCAGAACATGGCAGCCATTCCAGTGAAAAGGAATCCTTGTTGAGGTTAAGGAGGGAGTTGCTTTTGAATAAGGAGGCATCATCTCACACAAGCTCAGGCAGCCCCTTCTCCTGCATTTTCATAAGCCATTCTCCAAAGCTGGGCACTGGGGTTCTGTAGCCTGCTACTTTGAGAATGATGCCCATCTCAGGCTAAGCATATGTTAATAAGCAAAGGAGCTTTTAGGAAAGGTACAAAGGGATTTTTCCCCCCTGTTTAGCTTTAATTCCTCTCTGCACAGGAGTGGAAATCTGTGGTACCCTTAAGTGGTCTAGAGTAAAAAGGTTAGAAAAATAGCTTACACGTATCCCCAAACTCTAAGCTAATAAGATGAGATGGGAAGTTATATTGCTGGTTTTATTTCAGCATCTTGTACGCTATTGGGGATTGAATCCAGGGGTGTTCTACCACTAAGCTATGCCCATATCTCCCTTTTTTGTGGTCCTGTGGATTGAACCCAGGGATATTCCACCCCCAAGCTACACCCTCAGCCCTTTTAACTTTTTTATTTTGAAATAGGGGCTTGCTAGGTTGCTAAGAGTCTCACTAAGTTGCCAAGGCTGGTCTTGAACCTTCAATCCTACTGTCTTAGCCTCCCAACTACTGGGATTATACAGGCATGTGTCACCACACCTGGTTCACCCCTCCCACTCATCTTAAATTTTGAAAGGGTCTCACTAAGTTACTGTGAACTGTCCTCAAACCTTAGATTCTCATTTCTTGGCCTCCCAAGTACTGAGATTACAGGTATGCTCCATTGCTCCTGGCTTGGCAACTTTCATTTCCTGTTTAATAATTAACCCAGAGTTCTTCCTTCTGAATTCATTTTAGAAAGACAAAAATACTACAATTAGAGTACAAATTTGCTCCCACCCCACTCCCAATCTTCTATTTCTGAGGTTACTAATATTCTAAAGTTGGTATTTATTTTTTACATCCATGTATTTTATATTCTTATATATATTCTTATATATATTCTTATATAGTCATATATATATAACTATATGTAGTATAAACTAATATATATATATATATATATATAGTCTTACATTATTTTGTCTGCATCTTAAGAGTTATATAAATGATAGAATAGTAGAGTCAAGACATTGGATCCTGCTTTATCCCCCTCTTATATTTATGTTTCTTGGATTCAGACTGGTCAATGCATGTGAGTATAGTTTGTTCTTTTTTTTAACTCACTGTAATTAAATTTTCCACTCCTATATTGATTTAACATCTACATTATTTCCATCATTTTTGTTCTTAAAAACATGGAGGTTTCCTTTTGCTGCATGCAAGAGCTCTTGTAGGGTTTATAGAGGGTTCATAGGGTATAGACCTTCAGTATTTTAAGGTATTGGCAAGCTACTTCCTTCTTCAACAGCAGGAAATGAGCGTTCTTATTTCTTCCTATTGTGTCAAATGGTTGGGTATTATCTTTTTTTGTTGTTGTTTTTGACAGTTTGCTAGAGGAGCAATTTTATCTGTATTTTAATTTTCAGTTCTCTGTTAGTGAAGTTGAGAACCTTTCCATATTCTCATTGGTCATGCGAGTTATTTTCTTAGTGAAACTTGTGATCCCATTATTTGCCCATCTTTTTTTCAATCAGACATTTTCCCCTTATCTCTTTGTAAGTATTTGGTGGATATTCCATACTGGTCTTTTTGTTTGAGTCACAGGACAAAAAAAAAAAAAAAAAAAAAAAAAAAAAAAAAAAAAAAAAAAAAAAAAAGAGAGAGAGAGAAAATGCTCTGAGGAATACGATATATTTGAAAGAACATGACAAAAATGGTAGCAAATAACCTCAAGATCACAACATTCCTAGGTGTTCCCATGATACCCACCTGTTCCAGAGGAAAATTTCACAAAGTGAGTCCCCAAACACTGTATTATTGCATAGAGGATCACTGGGGGACCACCTAAGGATTTTTATCAACATGTATACAAATTAACAGATACTATGTCACTTTGTTATGATAGCATATAACAATAATTCAGCTCGGAGTGAGTGATCTGAATTTTTTTTTTGTAAAATATTTCTTGTGATGGTGTAAATCTGCACCATACATTGTTTGTGTCTTTGGAACACCAGCTGAAGCTACGCCCCTCTGTTGTTGTTACGAGCACGGGGTCTCACCTCTCTTTCCTACCACAGTCTGGTTATAATCGGGGCCCCAATTGTAGCTTTGTTGATAGTTGCCTTTGTAGTTCATATCTGTGAAACTTCAAGTTAATCCTGTCTATCATTATTACTGCATTCTGCTTCTGAGTCAGACTTATGAACCTTTTCCTATGCCAATGTCATTATTGCATTATTCAAAATTTTTTCCTCAAAGTTTTTTTTTTTTTTTTTTTTTTTTGGTGGAAGTGTTGAGGATTGAACCAAGGGTCATTCTACCTCTGAACTAGACTCCCCAGTCCTATTTTATTTTTTATTTGAAAACAAGGTCTTGCTAAATTGCTGAGAGCCTTGTCAAGTTGCTGAGGCTGGCTTTGAACCTATGGTATTCCTGTCTCAGCCTCCCACGTACTGGAATTATAGATTTACACCATCATGCCTGACTCCTTCAAAGTTTTAAATACTTAATTTTCATGTTTAGGTCTTTAATCCGAACTAAGTTTTACAAATGGGACAAAGAAAGAAATCTAACGTTATTTTCCTAATGTGATTATTAACTTTTTCTAGTCTATTAATTGACTAGTTCAGCCATTCCTACCATTTATAATGGCAATTCTCTTGCTCTGTAGATCTTTGATTTGAAATAGGTTTTACATATGGTATGAAGAAAGAAACAGAATTTGATTTTTTTCCCAGGTGGATTGTTAATGTTTTCTAGTACTATTGACTAGTTTAAACATTTTAATAATTTATAATGACAGTTCTCATGTTCAGTAAAATCTCCACATAAGTTTATGCACGTTTCAATGTTTTCTGATACATTTCATTGTTCTATTTGAACATCATGCTTTTGTAAACACTAGCTCTAAAACGGTCTTGATATCTGGTAAGGTACATCTGCTATCTATAAATTTCCTTTAGAGCTGGCTTTCTCATCTGTATCGTTTTCCTTACTTTTTCTCCATCTCACTTATCATCTGGTATAATAAATATATATTATTTATTTTATTGCTTGTCTTTCCTAGTGAGAACAAAACTTTATTTTTATTCACTATTTTTCCTTATGTAACTTGAGTGGAATATTTCTTTAATAGTTTAACAAATTTAAAAGAATTAGTGTGTAAAAGTGAATAAATAAATGTATAAATCAATATGGGTTATTAAGTCATGATTTCTTTCTTTCTTCATATGATTCTGAGTTTCAGATTAAAGTTATTCTGGTTTCATAAAATGGATTGGGTAGCTTACAAAGTAGACATGAAGGTCTAATGTCTTCTTATGTGTACATCTTGACACATGATTTAATTCCTTTGATGTTACAATTTGACACAGGCTTCTAAAATTTTTATTCTTGAGCTATTTTTGTTGGTTTGTATTTTCTTAAAATATTGTTCCTGTTGTCTACGTTTTTCAGATTAATTCATTTATTAGTTTACTCTTGCTGCTGCAACAAATGATCACAAGTATATTGGCTCAAAGCAATATGAATGTATAGTTACAGAGGTCTGAAGTCTCAAATGAGGGGCAAAGCTTTTTCCTTCTCAGTGCCAGCTTCCAGAGACTGCTCCCATTACTTCTTGGCTCATGTCCTAGCTTCCCTCTGGCCTCAGTCCCTCCCACTTGTAAGAACACTTATGATCATCATGTACCACTGAATAATCCACGATTCTCTTTCCATCTCAAGCTTCTTAACTGCATCTCATCTGCAATGTCCCATTTGCCCTGCAAGACAACATATTCACCGATATTAGGGATCGGGATACGGCCATCCTTTAGAGGACCACTATTCTACTTACCACTTGTATCTCTTAGTTGTGTTGCCTTTCATACATTTCAGACTGTTTATTTCTTTCTGCATCAATGAATCTTAATTAATGTGTCAGATATTTTTCTATTTCATCAGTAATACCCTGACAGCTGTGACAGGGTTGTGGCTATAGTATTAAGATTAGAAAGCCGTGGTTAGCTGTGCTAGGAGTTCTGTTCAAGCACCCCTCCCCCCCCCCGCTCCACCCACCCCCACCCCCAATCATCATCTCTCACTATTTCACCAACAAAACTACTTTCCCTGAGCTTTGGATGTCCAGAAGTAACCCCTTAAGGATGCTTCTTAAATAGGCGCTAAAGGGAATGGTATATCCTGAGCCTTCTCTTTCTTCCTCCCATTCTCTTTCTCTGTGAATGAAACCTCTGAGGTCCCTTTCTCTCCCGACACAGCTCTTGGGAATACATCTACGAAGGTGAGCGCCTCGCCTTACCACTCTCTGGGGACCAGATGCCCGGGCATGCGCGCCGCCGACCCTGGCCATTGGAGGCGGTGGCGGGGGTCGCATTCCTTCTTCCCTCCCGAGGCGCCCCCTTTCTCTTATCCCACCCCTCTCACCTCCCTTTTCGCCCTCCCCCCCCCCCCAGGCTCCGGGACCTGTCGGGCGGGTTCTAACATCTGGGGAATTAACCTGTCGGGCTCATCCCCTTGCCTCGGGCTAGGTAGACAGGGCGCCTCCTCCCGGTTCCCTTGCGGCTCCCAGCTCCTGGCAGTGAAATCCGCTACAAATGGCTTGAATGAAGTGAGTGTGGGTTTCGTGAGTGGTAAACCACCAGGGGATCTGGTCTCCCCACAAACCGGAATCTCTCCGAGGCAAGCAGGAGGAGGAGAGGGAGGAGGCTGGGAGCGGGGCGTTCGCGTCGCCCGCGCGCAGTGGCTGGAGCGGCGGGGCCACCTCCCCCTTCGCGGCCACGCACCGCCCGCCCGCGGCGGCTCCAGGCACCAGGCTCTCCGCCCGGGCTGCGCCCGCCGTGGCGGTGACGAGCTGCTGCGGCCCGAGGCAGCGTCCACCGGCAAGCAGCACCCTCTTCTCACTTCCCCCACTGCGCCCCCTCCGGCGCCCAGCAGCCGGCGCCGCCCCCTTGTCAACTTTGAGCTGGGGGACAAGCAACTTTGACAGTGGCCACGGGTTTCCAGTCCGGCTTCTCCGGGGCAACAGTCGCCTCGAAAGTCGCTGGGGGTCAGGCGGGGCAAGAGTTTCCCCGCGCAGCAGCCCGGCGGCGTCTGTTTGCAACCTGTTTCCCTGAGCGGGGAGCGGGATTGTGATTACCAGTCATCTGCGGGAGGGGGACTTGTTTTCCTTTCCCTTTAGAGACTTCGGCTTGCAACCGGATAAAGCAACACCGAGAGGATGTAAATAGGCAGAGCAACTGTTACCAAGAAGGCAGCAACCACCCAAAGGCAGGGAGGAGCGCACAAGGCTGCGTCCGGGCTTCGCCCAGTCGCAACATTAATCAACCATCAGGTGTTGGTTGCAACTTTCCAAGGTCAGCCACCCGGATCGGCTATTCTTCCCTCGGATTCTTGTGGGTACAACAGCGCTTGGATTGGATTTGGATGAGCAATGCACAGGACCATAAACGAGGAAGGATTGTAGGGTGTGTGTGTGTCACCCCAAGACCCATCCCCCCACTCTCCCAGTAATCTCCGGCTCTCTGAAACAAGCGTGAGTATGTGACATGTGTCTAACTCTTAGCAGCAACTTGGGCAGCAGGTGTCGGTCCTAAGCGAGAGCCGCGGCTGCCGGGTGCGCCCTCTCCAAGCCATGCGGGCCCGGGGCGCGCCTCTAGCTCGCGTGTCGCGACTGCTGCTTCTGCTACTGCTCAAGGTTTCTGTCTCTTCTGCCCTGCGGTTTGCCCCAGCGCCTAGAAATGAAACTTGTGCGGGGGAGAACTGCTCCCCAACGCTGGTCCAGCGCCGCCACAGGGATGCTTGGGGCCCAGGAAATTCTGCGAGAGATGTTCTACGAACCCGCGCACCCAGGGAGGAACCGGAGGCAGCGGTGCGCCCTGCGCCCTCCTGGGACCTTTCTGCTGCCCTGGGCGGTGACCCAGGTGCAGCCAGAGGGGCGGAGATGCCGGCAGCTGGGCCCTCGGGACCCCCACCTAGCGCCTGGAGGTGGAAAGGTGACTGGGATCAGGAGCCCTCTGGAAATCTGGGAAGAGGGGACCCCGTGGCCCTCCAACTCTTCCTTCAGACCTCGGAAGAGGAAGAGAAGAGTCTCAGAAGCGCTGGCATTTCCCGGCAGAGCCAGGAGCAGAGTGTGAGAACAGAACCGGGAGCCAGTGATCTTTATTACTGGCCAAGGAGAACCGGGAAAATCCAGGGTTCCCACCACAAGCCCGCACCCAAAACGGTCAGTGGACCGGCGGGACACGAAGGAAAGACAATTGCACCCCCTGGCAGGGCGCTGCCCCAGAATGGGTCCTTGGATGATGGAGTCCACGAGCGAGGGGGTCCCCGTCGGGGGAACAGCACGAACCGGAGGGTGAGACTGAAGAACCCCTTCTACCCGCTGACCCAGGAGTCCTACGGAGCCTACGCGGTCATGTGCTTATCGGTGGTTATCTTCGGGACCGGCATCATTGGCAACCTGGCGGTGATGTGCATCGTGTGTCACAACTATTACATGCGGAGCATCTCCAACTCCCTCTTGGCCAACCTGGCCTTCTGGGACTTTCTTATCATCTTCTTCTGCCTTCCACTCGTCATCTTCCACGAGCTGACCAAGAAGTGGCTGCTGGAGGACTTCTCCTGCAAGATCGTGCCCTATATCGAGGTAATTCTTTTTAGGGGGTCTCAAGCTACTGGCTTTATCAGTTTCTGGGATTATAGCATCAAAGAACTTCTGCTGGATGCACCTGCTGGGCTGAGCCCTTGGTCTTTCCTCTGGGTCCCTCCTCCATTCCTCTTTTCAATCACTGTATGTATGTATGTTTGAATATATAATATATGCCATATATATTATATATATTTAAAAGAGGCAACTTTGATCAGTCACCTTCAAATCCATCTGTTCCTGAGCTGTGAAAAAGTGACGATATCATAATGTGTAGAATTGTTTGGATTTATTCTGCTTTGGCACCCAACAGAGATTCTAGGGTTAAATAATGGCCAGCCCATGGCTATCCTTATAAGAGCCTACCAAAGGAGAGGGGGGAAAAGAAAATAAACCATTAGCATTTATCTACTAGATTTCTAGTGCTTCAGTGTAATCCCTCCAGAAAGACTATTGCATTTTTCTTAAATATAAAAGTGAGAGTAGTATTTTATTTTTTTATAAAAGGAAATCTTTCTTTGTCAGTTGGTCTCATGACATATTAATAACCTCTCAAATTAGCTTAAGTGTCTGGCTGTCTTTCAAGCTATTCCATCTAAATTTTTGTGTCACTTTTTGTTTCTCTCTTTTTTCCTTCTTAATTTATTAACAATTTTATTGTTTTTGTATGAATGGATTTAAGAAAAAAAAAAATAAGCCTTTGGCCACTAGGACACAGAGTCTGCTTAACATTCTCCAAGTATGTAGTATGTATTTGTCACTTCTTAGGGGCGTAAAGGATTGACTATATAAGGCATTCACTCTAAGGGTGAAATTTTTAGGAAGAGGAGGCAAGTAATAGGTTCCCCACTTTGAAAATGAAAGTCATTGTGAATAGGTCTTACTGCTTCATCCTATGGCTAGGGTCCTGAACTCTTCTTGTGATAGTTGGAATTTGCTCTTTAAATGGCCTCTCTTTAAACACCAGCTCTTGGAAGTGGCCCAAGTGTTCTGCTGCCAGTTGTGTTTTTAGCCAGCTGGCCCTTGATTTTCTCCATTCAGACAGTCCATTTCATTTATGGAAGCAGAAGAAGAGAAACTGTAAATATTCTAGAGCCCCTGATCCTTTCTGGCACCAGGGCCAGTGACACTGTGTTCAACATTGTCCCGGAGCCTAAAGCGAGGGGGTAAGTAAACAGAAAACAGTACCTACTTAGAAGGGCCAAAGCAAGAGACAGTAAATAAGACCCTCTGTTATCCTGGCAGGGATCAGATGCAGACTCATTCCATGGCTACAGAGTCAGCTGTTGCTACTTTCCTGGGCTCTAGGACTTCTCTTGTTGCCAAGCTTGAAGTGTTCCTGAAGCATCCACATTTATTTGGGAGACAGTTCATTTTTGAACTGGGGAGGTCCTTGACTTTATGTTACAGAATTTGTGTCTATCTACTAATAGCTCTTTTTAAGGCCCATTTCAGTTTAGGGTTTCTCTGATTGTTTGAATAATGCGAAGAAACTGACTTACACAACATGGAGACAAAAGCAAACTAAGGTGAATAGGAGAGGTACCCCTATAAGAGGGAAGCATATTGGCTTGTCTCACTGGGAATGGTCTGGATATAGACACTCTTATACCTTAGCTAGAGAAACAATAGAGAAGACAGGAAAACTAAACTAGAGGGGGAAAAAAGTTACCAAAGTTTTAGAAAGAAAACTTTAAATGAAAAGAATCTATCAAATTCAGGGAAGAACAGAAAAACTTAGACTAGTTTGATGATACCTAAGAGTTTTGAATGATGGCATTTATTACACATTTGTTTTAATTTTCTTTCTCACTAATTCTGAAAGTTTTCTAAATATAATGACGCCTTTGTCCATTTGTATTTCACTTTCCAATTTAATTTTCTCCTTAAGAATATTTTGGTTTTACCATTTTACTAATTGTTGGCAAAATCTCTTTATTCTCTGCATTTTTCTTAGCTTTATCTTTTTAGCCCTATTTTTTTTTCAGTTATTGGTATTGGGCCTTATTTTTTCTAGAGAATAAAAGACTTGAAAATAACTTTACTCATTTGTTTTTCTTGAAAAATTATGTTACACATTTTTTGTAACATGTATAACAGTATATTTTTACTGTTAAGGTAGTTAATGACACTCAATATTAGTGTTTCTGTATCTCTACCTTTCTATTCTAGGGTTATGAAATATTTGTGGCCTTGTGTGTGACATATCTCATAATGACCAATGACAAATGGAATAACAGGACAAGGGGGATAGGAAAGAAGAGAATTTGAAATAATTTTGTAATGTTTTTAAAAATTATTATTAGACCATAGTATCAGCTTCATAATTCTAATGACTAAGAAAAAAGAACTATAGTCCAAACTTCCAAATAAAGCACTCCTATCTGCAGGAGACACAACTATTTCCACAGAAGTAAAAGATATTTAGTAGCTGTCCCATGTTATGTTTTTTTTTTTTTTTTTTTGCGGTACCGGGGATTGAACTCAGGGGCATTCTACCTCCGAGCTACACCCCCAGCCCTATTTTTTATTCTTTATTTTTGAAACCGAGTCTCACTAAGTTGCGGAGTGCCTCACTAGGTAGCTGAGGCTGGCCGCGAACCCGGATCCTCCGGTCTCAGCCTCCCGAATGCTGGGATTACAAGCGTGCGCCACCACGCCCGGCTCCATGTTATGTTTTTGAAAAACAAAAATAAAAAACAGATCCTGAGATGGAGATTCATCCATTGGGACATGAAGTTTATTGGGGCATGATTTTATGTCCCACATCTATTAAAGAATGAAGGAAGCAGGACCAGGCAGAGAGAGAAGTTGAATTGGGATGACATTGCTACAAAGTCCCCAGCTGACACCATGAGGACCTCTGGGGCTGGGAGTCTGTAGAGAGATGTCTTAAAATGAGGGAAGAAGGCCCAGCCTTTCTACTCCCCAAGGGACCAGTCATTGGAGACAAGCTGCTCCCAGTAATGGGCATAACCTTGAGATCAGTGGATCTCTTTGGCCAAGGGCAGTTCCTGGAGAGGGATGTGGCTAAGAGGTGTCAACAACCAATAGTCCCAGCAGCTGGGGAAGTGAGGTTTCATTCCTGGAAGTCTTTGTGAGGGAGCATCTGGTTGTAGAACCACAGTACCCACTACAGTGGCTTTAGAATTATGTTAAGTTAGAGAGAGGCACATTCTAAACCAATCTCCTGATATTAATGATGAAACACAGGAACCTGAGAAAAGAAACTGCCATCCTAAGCAAATACACCTAGTCAGTGGCAACCAGACCCTTAGCCTAATGTTGATTTTTGCTGATTAGACATGCCTGTGGGCACAAGTCATACCCAATAAGTGTTTTTTTTTTATCTTTTAAAAATATTTCTATGTGTAATAGACAGGAAAAATTATTAGCCAGTTAGTAATATTTATTACGTGATGAAATTTATGTTCATAAGTTTCATCTTGTTTTGTATAAACTAGCAGTAAGTTCCACAGTTGATGACTGATTAAATTATTTGAAATTATAGTAACCTAAGATAAGTATACCTCTTAATGTGAAAAACATGCTTGGTTAAATGATCAAGTAAAGTTACATTAGTCACATTTTGTGTTCTTTATTTTTTAGCCAAGAAATAATTTTAATATAGAAATAATTTTTTCAAACCAGTGAAGAAAATTATATCTTAAGGGAAAGAGTATGAAATGAAAGAGGCATTTATAAGTATATATAATGATTAGAGTATATAAAATGATTAGAAAATGCATAAAAACCTTCATCTTCAGCAGTCAAGACATTCTAACTCACAGAGAAACATTTACTGCTTGTCAAATCAGCACAGGATTTTTAAGAGACAATCTTAATGGGCAAGATCCTATGATGCTTGAGAAAATAAAAGTTGTAGCCAGGTGGGATGGTACACACTTGTAACACCGGTACTTGGGAGGCTGAGATAGTAGGAGTGAAACCCTCCTCAACTTAGTGAGATTGCTTCAAAAATAAATGAATAAAATAGGGCTGGGGGTATAACTCAGAGGTAGAATGCCCTGGTTTCTATACTCAGCACCACAGCACCACACAAACAACAACAACAAGATATATATATATATATATCGTTGTGATATATTCATACCCCCACATTGTGTAATTTGTTCTAATTCATCCCCCTATGTTTCATTTTTCTTCTCTCCTCTCTCCCTATCATCTCTATCCTCGACTCTATTGGCTACTCTTGACTTTTCATGTGATCCCCTTTTTTCCTCCTCTTTCTCTCTAGATTTAACATGTGAGAGAAAACATATCACCTTTAACCTTTTGAGTCTAGCTTCACTCACTTAGCATGATGTTCTTCAGCCACATCCTCTTTCCTGCAAATGACATAATTTTACTATTCTTTATGGCTGAGTAAAACTCCATTGTGTGTATATACCATGTTTATTCATCTATTAGTGTATTGATGGACACTTAGACTGGTCCATAACTTGGCTATTGTAAATTATGCTGCTGCAAACATGGGTATGTATGTTTTGCTAGAGTATACTGACTTAAATTCTTTGGGATAAGTACTGAGGAGTGGTATAGCTAGGCCATAAGGTGGTTCCATTCCTCAATAGTGGTTGTACTAATTTACAATCCCATCAACAGTGTATAAGTGTTCCTTTTTCCCTCTGTATCATCACCAGCATTTATTATTGTTTGTATTCTTGATGATTGTCCTTCTAATAGAAGTGAAATGAAATCTCAGTGTAGTTTTGATCTGCATTCTCCTAGTTGCTTAAGATTTTGAGCATTTTTTCATTTATTTCTTGACCATTTTATATTTCTTCTTTTGAAAAATGTCTTCTTAGTTCATTTGCCTGTTTTTTAAAATTGTTTTTTCTTGGTATTACATTTTTTGAGTTCTTTATATATTCTGGACATTAATCCTCTGTCCAAAGAGTAGCTTCACACTCTCTGTTGTTTCCTTCACTGTGCAAAAGCTTCTTAATTTGAATGCATACATTTGTTAATTCTTGGTTTTATTTTCTGGGCTTTAGGGATCTTATTGAGGAAGTAGATGCATATGTGTTAGAGAGATGGTTTCATGGTTTATCCTAGAAGTTGCTTAGTTTGTGCTCTAATTTGACCATTTGAAGTTGACTTTTGTGCAGGGTGAGAGATAGGGATTTCATTTCATTCTTCTACATATGAATATCCAGTTTTCCTAGCAATATTTGTTGAAAAGGCTGTCTTTTCTCCAGCATATGTTTTTGGCATCTTTGTCAAGGATCAGGTGATTGTATCTGTGTATGCTTCTCTTTGACTCTTTTTTTATTCTATTCTATTCTGTCGATCTATGTGTCTGTTTTTATGCCAGTACCATGCTGTTTTTGTTATTATTGCTCAGTAGTATAATTTGAAGTTGGGTATTGTGATCTTGTAGCATTGTTCTTAATGTTCAGAATTGCTTTGGCTATTATGGGTGTTTTATTCTTCTCTATATTTTGTTCTTAAAACCAAAGTATATTGTGTATTATATTGATAAGACATTGCAAATATGTTTTTTCAAGTTTCCTCTCAACCCTTCTTCTCCCAATATTTTCCCTCTTGACCTCAAGATCTGTAAAAATGATTTAACGTTTTTATTTTTAAAATTTCTAGATTTTGCCTTTTTTCACTTTTTACTTGTATTTGTTTTATTTGTTTGCTATCCCTTTATTAACCATATGCCTTGTTACTTATTTGTAATGTAGGATTTATCCCCTTCTCACTAATGTGATTAGCCTTTTTCAATGATTTTATTTCTTTACTTAAATTTAAATTTTATCCACAATATATTATTACTGATTTTTTTTCAAAATTTCACTCCCATATTCTCTTCTCTTTTTCTTTTCTATGAAAGTTCTTTATTCCCCTATAGCTTCATATTAGTATAATATGAAGTGTACAGTGAAATTTTGGGGAGAACTGGGCTTGAGTAGAAAAAATAGGAAACATTTTTTTGAGAAGAAACTACACAATCCTTGCAATTTACATTTATTTGTCCTATTTATTTCAGTTTGTTGGCCTAAGACTTGAGCATGGTACCCAGCTTCCAAAGCCTATTGCACAAAAGGGAGTTTTATGTTATTAATATGGCTATGAGTAGGAATATTATTAGAACTATTGAAGTTGATAAGTTTTCACTTTATATTCCAGGGTTATGATATTTTTGTGGCCTCCTAATAAATCTCATATAGATCAAGGGCAAGTGGAATGGTAGGAAAAGGGTCACAAGAGAGAAGAGAATTTGGATGGATGTAGCCCATTATCATAAACACAGCATTTCCAACTGATTGTCACATAACCACCAGAAAAAAAAACCTCAGAGCTATAGTTGTATGTGTAGTGTGAGTGTGTGTATGTATATTTTAGATATGGAGGTTTGGTTTGGGTGTGACTTGCAAAAGAAGAATGGAAGAGGAATTCTCTATAACATACATTTGCTTAAAGATCTAACAATGGTTTAAAGCCAAACAACTCAGTCATTGCATATGGCAACCTGAACAGATCTTTGCTCATTACTTGATGGATGGAAGCCAGTCAGAGTCAGTTTGGATATTAATTGAGAGTTTTGAATGGTTTAGGCTTCCATTTAGTTTAAAGAACTCATACCTTCATGGTGTGTGGTAGGGCGAAAAGCTTCAGGAAGGTGTGAGATAAACCCAGGTCTGACTGTATTTTTATTTTACTGGATATCTTGAATAGGGGTAAAGAGTGAATAAAGGGAACATGTCTCACCACAGATAATTTGTGACAAATCTAGAATCTTTCCTGATGAGAAGAGCCAGCTACTCCGATGACCTTAGAAATACTGGTTTTAAACTGAAAGAAACAAATGGCTCTTTCATTGCCCTGGATTATAGTCATCGCTGACAAGGAGGAAGGGAAGGGTTTTGGAGGTGAAAGATGGCCTCACAGTACAGGTGTACAGTTCTACAAAGATTTTTCTAGCATACCGACACTCAAATAATAGCACATTTACTATGGCAGATGCTCAATTTGGGTGGCAGATTAGCCATTACATATTGTGATGTACTTTTAAGTGGAAGCATACTGTTTTATGAGCAGTTTGGAAGTTGCTAATAATATTCTCAGGGAAAATGGACTCTGTGCGAGAATGGTGCTTAACAAATTCTTTATGGCTTCCCATTAATCCCTTTGTAATTATTTCCTACATTTTCATGCTAGTGAAAATATTTAGTTGATGACTGTAGCAGGAAATAAAAAACTTTCTTAGAGTATGATAAAGTTAACTCATTTGAGTCTCACATAGGAAATTTAAAGGCTATGCTATCAAATTCAAATTTCAAATAGTTAACCATTGGATGGAATGAGAATGTATCTTTTTTGTTAAAGCTTATCAATGAAGTATAAACCATAACATGTATTTTTTTTCCTTTCTAGGTTTATTATGAGACATTTAGTTTTTAAAAATTATGTATAAATAAGCAATACCTAGTAGCTGATAAAGGAACAGTTTGAATAGTTCATTACTTGCTATAATCTTTTTCCATATATGTCATTAGGCATTCACTGATTCACCATCCTTTCACTGGTTATGCATTTATCGGGCTTTTCTTCAATGATAGGTACTATGTTAGGATTGGCAGGTGGGGGGGGACCAGGGCAAAAATTTCCAAATATGAATATAATAAATGAGCTACTGTTATTAAAGTTATGGAAAAGGAAAAGTAAAGTAATATTGTGCAGATGACACATATGTTAGTGGACATTTGAACAAAGCATTATGGAAGTTCAGGAATAGCTCTAGGATGGGTCAGCTCACAGTTACACCAGGTTATAAGCAAAGATGGAGAAATACAAGTAAAAACTATGTTTCTTATAATTACTTTCAATTATATTTTTACTATTAATCTTTACAAATGCTTTATACAGCCTAGATCCATGATGAAGAGTTACAAATATGAAAATTTATAATTAGTACTTCCCTGTTTTCTTTAGCTTTCCTGAGATAGAAAATCCATAATTGGAAAGACATTTCAGCAGATAGGACAATTCCAGAAAATTTCTTTTAAAATATGGAATTTGTGTCAATACCTAAAATAATAACTTCTGATTTGCATTTGTTAGCTCCTATTTGCCATAAGGACATTAAATAATTCAGATTTAAAATTTTTACTTAGTTCATTTAGCAGTGTAATAATAGTATAATAAGTTATTTTTTAACCTGAAAATCTTAAGAACAAACAGTATTTAATTTGGCCTAGGAGAACCTAGGAAGGAATGATGACAAGGGAAACAATTTGACAGTATTGTAGAAAGGAGAAAAGGGACTTATACGGAATGGACATTCCCAAGAATCAGATGAATCTCTCAAGTGCACACTCAGAGTGAGGATTTACCCTGAGTTGATGAGGACTTTCAAGGTATCCTGTTATGTCAGCAGAGCATCCTTCAGAGAAAATAATAATTATATCTGCAAAAGCCAAATGGTCTGAGATTACAAGTGTGCCCTTCATGCTAACGATGCATGGACCTTCATGGAATTCTTCCAGCTTTAATGGCATTCTTATGTGGCACAACTAGATTGAACAGTGTCCCCCCTGGAAACATATGGGCCTGTATTTGAGTTAGAGATGGGGGGAGAAGGATGAACAGGATGCCAGGCATAGAGGTTTGTCTTTGGCGCTGCAGTTCTCTTCTCATCCTCCAGGGCAGCTCCTGCATTTCACCTTCTGAGAATTGACCTGCCAAGGTCCCATAATTAACTCAACCTTGTTGTCAAGACTAACTTTTAAATATCCTAATTAAGATAATATTTGTTGTGCCAGAAGAGATGATCTCATCCAAAATTGCAAGGTACAGTGGAGAATGAGATTGTTGTAACCTTAGTTATGGAGTCTTTATATTTGCAAAGTAGGTATAGGTAGTTCCCACAACACAAAACTTCCATACAACACAAAATATGATCTTAGTGCCAGAATTGTCCTTGAGACAGACTACTTTCAATTTGTGAATTTATGAAAGTTTTCAGTGTTACCTGTGATGATAGTTTTCAGTGTTATCTGTGTTGATAGTTTTCAATGTTATCTGCATGGTTCAGAGTAGTAATGAGGTCAAGGTCATTGATTTGATTGCTGCCTGGAATGAGTCATTCTCATTAGGTCTGTGACTCTACCCAGGACTGCCACTTTTTGGAAAAATAGCCTCCTCTTCTACATTTCCCACCTTAAGGGAAGGTCTTTCCTTCTACCTTTACTGTCCTCTTCTTGGTTCAAATCCTTCATTTATAAGAAAAGCATCTGACAAACTAATTTATGTTAAGGTGTGAGATTAAGAAACATTTGCCTTTTATAAGAGAGATGGATGAAGAAAGCTTCCTTAACAGGCTACCAATGGTGGAATTTTGGTTAAAGCTGAGAAATTTCATTTTAAAATGTGTTTTTTTTTTAAGTATTACTCAAATCACAGTTATACAACTATAAATAATTTTGTTTTTGGTTTGGGTACACCATCATGCAAATCAGTGTCATTAGTTACAAAGGGGAAGTAGGTGAAATTTTGTTACTACTCTTTGAATACTCATAAGGACCCATAGATGAACAGCTGAAATTCTAGGTCACCTCAAGATTAATTAGGATCATCATAATAATGCCAAGGACTGAAAACTGGACTATGGTCTTGGGGAAAATATTATACTTTTAAATGAATTTCTAACTACTGAGAATAAATATGGATTATAAAAATTTCCTTAGGTTGGTTGATTCTATAGATTGCTTATATCTTAGGACACATGATATTAATATTGCTTCATTTGCATTATATATTAACAAATACTTGAAAAATTTGTAGTTAAATTATAATGTTAGACAAGTTATAGTTGAAATTTTTTTTTTACAATATAGGAATATACTGCACTACAGAAGTCATACTTGAAAGGAAATAGTAAATTAAAACTGGGACAATAAAGAGAAAGGAAAGATTTATGGGGTCAAGCTTTTGGCTGGTACACTGATTTTTAAATAATCTTAATTATTCCTTAAAGAAATATGAGCATGTTATTAAGCTTAAGCAAGCAAAAGAAAAAGGTGACATTTAATTATTTATATCTTCAAAGTATATTTTCTGTACATGACACTTAGAATCACATATAAACAAGGTAGTCTGTATCTAATAAACATAAGTGGATATTTATTATTGTAGGTGTGCTGGATTAAATATCAGTGATACTGCTAAGTATCAGAAGGCTTCTGAGCCAGATGTGGTGGCACACACCTGTTATCTTAGTACATGGGAGACTGAGACAGGAGGATCACAGGTTCAAGGCCAGCCTTAGCAACTTAGTGAGGCTCTCAGCAATTTAGTTAGACCCTATTTAAAAATTTAAAAATAAAATAATATATGGCTGAGAGTGTACCTCACAGGTAGAATGCTGCTGAATTCAGTCCTTAGTACTACAAACAAACAAACAAACAAACAAAGCCTTCTGTTTGTGGAGGCTTGGCCACTAAGAAGTCTATTTTATTCCAGAGATGTGTGCGTGTCTGTAAATGATGAGGCACATCTCTCCTGCTTACTCTTTTTGGTTTAGAAACACACATTGACGTGTGTCCCTACTATGGTATCATGACCTGCGGGTGCTCTGAAAAATGATGACCTTTTGGTAAAGGTCATTTTATTCACAGCAATTCTATAAACATCCTCCCCACACTGGTGCTCAAAGCAGTATAGCAGTATCTTTTTTTTTTTTTTTTTTTTTTTTTTTGTGGGGAAGTTGCCCTGAAGTGCTGTAATGGGGTGGGAGGGTATGGAAAATGAGAGGAGCCACAGGCATACAAGCTCAAGCCCTTTAGAGTTGTACAGGAAACTCTACCCTTTGCTCATCCTGCTTTTTTTCCTGACTGGTTGTTAGTACTGCAACCACTGACTTATAATAGATTGTAATTCATTGCCCAAATGAATGGGGTTATTAACAATAATGTCCTTGTTTAAGAGGGTTACTTGTAAACAAAGGCCAATACATAAATAGATGTATTAAACTTGTTTTTTGATATGCAATAGAAGTTAGGTTAGAGTATAGTCATCATGACCTTGGTTGGAAATTTCTCTGCTTTATAAAGATTAATGTATTCCAGTCACTTCACTGTACTTTAGCACATATATTCAACTTCATATGAGGAAAATTTTGCTTAGAAGTTTGTTGATCTTGATCATTTTTGTCCCATCAGCAGCACCACTAATGTGTCAGAAGATTTAGCAAAAGATACTAATTGTTTTTAAGAGATATGTTTAACTTTATGTTATCTATGTTGTTTATTTCACACCCTACTTTCATTCTGAAGTCTCTTCATTCCTTGCTTTTCTGCAGGAAGCTTTGAGAAATGGAGCAATAGCCAAGACAGATGACTGTTCTTAATAAGCATCTGCATTCTCTTTCTTCACACCATTCTGATTGAACAGAGACTTAACGTAGTGCAATGTGAATATATTAGCTCAGTATTCCTCAGGGCCTGATATTTCCATCAAATTAGAAACAACAGTAGGGGCAATGTTATATCTTGACTTATAAAGTATGACTTCTACTTTAATTACTAGGTGATTTCCTTATTGGTTTCTTTATGTTTTATTTTTAGCAGACACTTAGGAAGTCATTGGTGATGGATAGAGCAATACATTTTTTTTTTAATTATAGAAAACAGTTTTATTCTAAGTCTTTTCTCAAAGTTGCTATTTCCATAGACCTTGCTGGCTGGATTCATTTTTCATCAGTAGTATAAAATAGCTGTCTGAAATCAGTCAACACAATGGCTAAACAGAAATTTGGAAATCATCATATCAAAAATACAAGTTTAACAAGACAAAGCATTTGAGGAGCTGGGGCTTATTTGTGGTTCTCATAACCACTGGTTGAGTTTCTCTAATTTAGTTCTGCCACTGGTGATAAGAGACAGGCTGAAGAACTGCACCATTTCCATGCTGTGTCAACATCTTCACTGCTTCATTATCCTGATCAGGCTGCTTATTTTTGTTAGCTTGTTTCTGCAACAAAACTTGGAAAATAACTCCAGAAGCTCTTCATAAAACTTCCATTATATTTTCAAAATCCTTTAAAGTATATAGATCTACCTTTTCTCTTTCGAGTTGCTGTATCTTCTTTTCAGTGTTCACAACAAGGGAGAAGTATGAGTTTCCCTGCTCCTCATTAAGGAAACTGAGGCGAGGGGAAGATGAGAACTCATCTGTCAGGGTGTTGAATGTAACTGAAATCTCTGGGTTATTAACCAGAGTCAATGGCTCCATGATTATAATTAGGAATAAGGTTTTTCTGAGTAATTTTAAAGTAGAGCCTGGTCTGGGTTAGCAAAACATTTAAAGTATAGAATATAATGAAATTCTCTTATCTTAGGAGTGATTTAAGCCCTTAGTATTCATTCTCGAGGATTTATAAATCTCCAAATTAGCAAATAGTGCAAAGGCATTAGTTTTATCCCTAAAGTGTATTAGTATATAAGAAAAAATTTAAGTAACCCATTAAAACATCAAATGATCTTATAGATGATTAAAATAATATATAAAGCTAATGATATTCTTTTCTGGCTTATTTTTTCCTACATAAGTACAAACCTTTTATAACTTGATGAGGGTTACTGTGCATGTCAGAACAACAAAAGGCACATTGTGATGTAAGTTCTGAGTGGAGTTCAAGTTCTCCTGCCTTTGTGTACCACCTGGCATCCCACACATTTAAATGCATGCCTTTAAGTACTGTCATGCTGCTATCCCAAGTTGTTAAAATATAATTCAAACTGCCAAATCCCAAGGTTATCCTAGTCTAATACACTAACTAGGACATAGATGATATTTATGAAGAATCAGATCATATATCTTGAAATATAAGTATATACCATGGGCGGTCTTACTATTTGGTCAGCTTGGGAAGCTAGTTAGACATTTATAGCCATTTCCCTAGGAAATAACTTGAAATGATGTTTGTCTACCAGTCTCATTAAACCTGTGATTCTCTATTACCATTTCCATGCATGCAGGGGTATCTCCAAGAACCAAGGGAGCCATAGCAAGCATGCCAGGAGTTGTGTATAGCAAATCTATCCATCTTACTAGACTGCAGTGAGTCATCCTATAGATAAACTAATATGTTGGGTGTGTAGCAGCAGCTGTGGAATAGTCAAGAAATTCCACTTTGGGTTTCATACCTCTTGAGGACAAAACCCATGCCGTATTCATCCATATTCCTAGTAGCAAGCACATTATAACATATTTTATAAAATGAACACACACACACACACACACACACACACACACACCATTGAGCTAATGCAATGTTCTCTTTGTCACTGAAAACATAGTTCAATAAAGCCATAATGATGCTAAAATGGGAACATTTAGTATCACCCTATCCTGTATAGGGTGATCAGGAAGTGGCACTGTGGCTGCCCCTTCCCGGTGTAAATTCTTAGGCTCAGCTTGTGCTGGTCCCTCCTGTGCTTTGGAGCTCAGCTGTAGGTGGCTGCAGCTGCCTGCAGCTTCCCAGCGCTGGGTGTTGACCAACCAGGCAGGAGCTGAAGGAGCTTTATTGTTATTACGCACGGATACAAAGAACAGCAGAACATTGTTGTTTGAAAGAAAGATCTCAGAGTTGTTTATTTTGATTCCTTTGCCATTTCTGAACCTTGATGCCCCCAACCCCTCAAAATACTCAGCATATTCTTTTGCCCAGTAGTTACAATTTTCTGCTTCCAGCTTTTCTCTGATCATGAAATTCTCAAAATTAATAGTCTTTTCTGTTAAAAGTGTGTGCAGTTCCACTTTTTTTTTGCTGTTAATTATTCCTCCCATTGCAGTTTATTTCATAAGAGATTGCATCTTATTCAAAGAATGACCCATCTAAGCCAATGTGTAGCAGCTTTCCTCCCAGGAGCATATTTCACTGTGATATTGAATTTTAGCAATCAGATATGGTCATTAAATGCAGAAGATCCAGTATTCATGATACAGTTTTATAATTGCATATAATTGCACCATTCATCTTGGTAGAATCTTTAATAAGCTGTACATAAACAAGTACATTTAAAAATTGTGATGGAAATCTTCTCATGTTATCCCTACATTTAGGAATTTTAATTACTTGGATAGATTTCACATTTGGGTAAGCAAAAACTAGGCCAACATTACTTACTGAGATGATTTTTATCAGTTAATTGTAGAGGTGTGTAGTTCTTTATTTTTATTATTATTATTATTTATTTTTGTGGTACTAGAGATTGAGCCCAGGGCTGTTGAGCTACATCCCCAGCCCTATTTATTTATTTATTTATTTATTTAGTCTTGAAATAGGGTCTCACTAGGTTGCTGAGAGTCTCATTACGATGCTGAAGCTGTCTCAGCCTCCCAAATACTGGGATCACAGGTGTGCACCACCACCCCAAGTTTCAGTTCATTCTTTACGTATGTTAGAGCCCTCTATATTTAGGAAAGTACTGAGCAGGGCCTTTCTACATTCCTTGCTTTTTTGCATCCTAAAATTTAGTGCATAAATGAGTTTATAGGAAGCATCTGAAGGAATACTGCAGGCAGTGGCGGTACAAGAACCAGGATATCTCTGACTGGCACTTGGGCGGCAGTTGCTGTTGGAAACGCCATTGTAAGTACTGTCTACATTTGGGGCGGCTCTGCCTTTCTCATTGGATCCTTCAGCAACTCCCCTGTTGCTTGTGTAATCTGTCTGGCTTGCTGACCCTATTTCAGCTGGATCCTAACTGCAGATGATACCATCAGGGAGAAGTATGATAGAAAAACAAGAGGATGGATCTTGAATTTTATGTATGAAAACTAAAAAGGAACCCTCTCCATCCACAACTTGTTAAGGGCAATAAAGATGAAATATGTTTGAGATTCTAACAGTATTAAAGCTTTTGGGGCTATGTTTGAAGAACTGAGCATCTTCACATAAAGTACAGTGTAAAATTGTTCCTGAGCAAAGAGTTGGAGCACATCTGAGTCTTAAAATTTTCTCTCGCTTTTGTCATCTTGTGAGATGGAATATACAGAACCTGGGACATCTTCTTTGGCTTCTGGAGGCAGGAAGCCTCTTCTAATTAGGAGTGGATGTGCTGCACAGCTTTTGATATCTAAGGAGTTGGCAATCTGACACACCCATCTTAATACAAGTCCACCCACATGCACTTGCTGTTACCTCTCATGAACTCCTTTGTAACCATTTTGGAGGTATGGATGCAAGTGCTAGTGCTTGAGATAATTGGTCCAGATTTTTGAAAAAATCTAGACTTATAATTAGGGAGATTAATAGAGGAGAAGATCCTCTCCTTTGTGTGTTGTGTGTTCTTTGTAAGTGATGATGTGCTGAGCCTCTAACAGACTGCCTGTCCTTGGAGTCGTCAGTATTTTTATATTACTGAGCTTTCCTTTTATTAGAAATGCTATTCATAATTTAAAAGGAACGCACAGCATAGCCTTACCTTCATGTTCATGGGCCGACTCAGGATACACAGTGACTGAGAACCATGTGCAAAGATTTACCTTAATGGAAAGGACATAGAAAGCCTTGCTGAGCCTCTGTACATTTCTGATAGCTTGAATTTTTAAAAAAAATTTTTAAGAATTAAGCTAAACATTTGAGAGACAAACACAAATGTAAATTTGAAAAATCTGTGAGATAAAGTACTGCTACTTCCAATAATACTTTTTGACACCTTTGGATAATGGCAGACCTTTCTTAGATTTCCTCAAATGTGACAATTACTGACATTAAACACTATATGATCAGAAGAGAGTTGCACAATGTGTACTTCATTTTTGAAATTTTTGGTCTCCAGTATAGGTGCAAAACCAGTTTCCATTGAGGGTTAACAACTCATTAATTTGAAAATTAATTTTTAAAAGGTGACTGTAGAGATGGCTGACTTTTTTCCCCCAATGAGATTGATGTTTCTTATACTGGTGTTTCTGGGAGATTTTCTGAAGGATTAATTCTTGGAGGACAAGAATTGTGGTTATAAGCCCAGTCATGAGCTCTTTATCTGTACTGATTTAGAGCTTTGTTAATCATCCTTTTCTTCATTTTTGCTTCTTCATATAATTAAAACCCTACTATACCTCATTTTCAGATGATCTCCACTAACAGTTATGAGACTAGTCATGGCATGGATACAGTGTCTGTATTTTCCATATTAGAATGAGCAGATGCTGTGTCAAGTGTAGTGTGGGAGAGGAGGAGAGAATATTTGACACTGAACTCACAGAATCCACAAGGCAAGTTGCCATAGCTCTGAGGACAGTGACAGCTTGAGTATAGTCGATAAACAACAAAGGTTTTGAGTGCTAAAATTGTATGGTAAATGGTTTCACTTTTGTCAATATGATCCTATTGACTTTTAAAAATGAGATATTGACATGAGACTTGTTTTTTTTTTTTTTTCTTTTTGCCCTTTTGCCAAGGCATGACCCATAACTATGCTTCTTAAACCTTCCCATCAGTCAGCTGAGTGAATGCACACACTGGGGTTTCTGAGACAAAGTGTTCCACCTGTTATGATTAGACAGAGTATGTCCCCCGAAGAGCTCATGTATTAATGTTCAGAGTTGATATAATTAAATCATGAAGGTCGCAATGAATTTGCTAGTGATCTCTCTAGCATGTAGTGTATGGCAGGAAAAGGTGGGTCCTTCGGCCTGAGGCTTTAGGAACTGTATTTGTGCCTTTCAATCCCTTTGCTTGCTCTCCCTTGTTTCTGGTCTCCATGAGGTGAGAGCAGAGTTCTTGTTTTCTCCCTCTTTCTGCTTCCCACTGCCATGCTCTGAGCTCTGCCGACCTGGCCTGACCTGAATTGGACCTCTGAAATCTCCAAAACTGTGAGCAAAGAAATCGTTCTTTCTCTAAGTTGTGTGTAATCAGGCTCATTGGATCACATCAGTGAGAATACTAAAACAACATCCACCTAAGGACTCTTCTTTTACTATCGTGTTTTATCTGAATTCTCATGCATAAATAATGGCTACACTTATTAAACACCATATTACTTAAATTTCCCCCAGAATATGAATAAACTTGATGCACCCAGGTGACCACAATGTTTATCTTAGGACTTTGAGAACCAGCTTCTCCCTTTGGGTTAACTATGATCTCCTTGAGAGAAAGAACTCCTTATTACACCTGTCTGTGTCCTCAGTATCAAGTATAGTGCTTGGCATAGAGTTGGTATGAATAAATGGGTGCCTACTGAGCATAATCTGTATGTCCTGTTAGAATATGTATGATGCTTGATAAATATAAATAAATTAACGATAGTATGCTTACTTTAGGAACATGTGTCTATATTCCTGGAAAAGGTTTCACGTGAAAAACATAGGACGTATTTTTTACTTCTTAACCTTTAATTTTTGTTTCGATATCTGGACCATAGAAGAACACTGACTTTCTGGATACAGTGTACAGTGTGGTCGATGTCCAAGTGATTTCTGACCCCAAACTTTCCTGCGTTTGGGATGACTAGACATTTATTTGGCTCCTTTCTGCATATTTCTTCTCCTTAATGCATATTTTTATATGCATTGTTTTTAAATGTTTTTTTTTTCAGTATTCCATTTTCTTTTACTATGATGAACGTATTTATTTCCTGACAAATGTACTTATTTGATATCTGATTCTGCATGCACCTAAGCTCATAGTGGCCATTGTCTCTTGCATATTGTGATTTTGATTTTGCGAACTCACATTCTGTTCCATTGAATTTTATCTGAGGCCTGGTGATAAAGTACATTCTTCCAGAGAACATTTATGTTTGCCTCTACCAAGTGCTTGGAATGATTTTAAATTGAATTTTGTAATTTTCTGACTTACATAGATGGTGTGAATTTAGGCCCTAATGGCACATAAATTCAGATTTTTAGTTAGAATATATCATTTTCTCCCTCTTATTCTTCCAATTCATGCATGTCCTATCATGCAGGCAAGTTTCTCTATTGTCTGTTTTTTCTCTTTATACCCCTAAACATATCAATATTTAGGGAATTCCAACTTCAAAAGGGGGTCTTTGCCCTAATCCTTACCCACATTGCCCACCAGCTTTGTTTCCTATCTCCAAGTACCTGGGCAACTGGCCCCCTCCTTCTAGGTAGAATTAACCTGAAACCCTCATTAGGACTGACAGATGCCCCTGGGGTAAATACATTCCATAGGGGTAGTAGCTTATCACTGACCTGCTTAGAATTTGTTTTCTCACTGACTGTGGCCTCTGGAGGACTTCCCTTTCCTGTTTTCCATAATTATATGCATTTAAAAATACCATTAAAATACTTCGTTTTCCATTTAGGAGAAATTGGAGCACTCTCATTCATCATATGGCTTGTTGGAAATAGTAAGCTCTGGAGTGCTTGCTGTGTGTAAGGCACATTCCTAACTCCCATGCTGGAATACAGGGTGCTTCTTTTCAGCAATGGAAATGGGAGGACCCCAAGGTCCCTGCTCCTCCTTTTCTCCCCGTGGCAGGCATTTTCATGGTGACTGAAATTCTAAAGGTCTCTGAGTTCTTATCTGTAATAAAATGGTATTGGACTAGTTGACCTGTTACAGAGGTCTGTCTTCCTCCTTTTCCTGTCCCTCCCTCCCTCCCTCCCTCCCTCCCTTCCTTCCTTCCTTCCTTCCTTCCTTCCTTCCCTCCTTCCTTCCTTCCTTCCTTCCCTCCTTCTCTTCCTCCCTTCCTTCTTTCCTTTCTTCCTCCTTCCTTTCTTTTTCTGTTTTCTATATTACACTTTAACGCTTTAACCATTACTATTTTATTTTTTCTTTCTATTTTATGCTTACAGTCATTCAGCTGTAGCCACCAGCCCATTTACCCATGCCTCTTTTCTGGAAACTTTTCTCTTTCTCTCTGACCAATCTTTTCTCTTTCTCTCTGACCAATCTTCCTTCATTCCCTAGCGCTTTGGTCTTTCAGAGCACTCAGAGTCAATGTTTGCACCTTCTCCCTGCAGGTCGCGTCCCTGGGAGTCACCACCTTCACCCTCTGCGCTCTGTGTATAGACCGCTTCCGGGCTGCCACCAACGTGCAGATGTACTATGAAATGATCGAAAACTGTTCTTCTACCACCGCCAAACTTGCTGTCATTTGGGTTGGCGCTCTGCTGTTGGCTCTTCCCGAAGTCGTCCTCCGCCAGCTGAGCAAGGAGGATTTGGGGTTTAGTGGCCGAGCTCCAGCAGAACGGTGCGTCATAAAGATCTCCCCCGACCTCCCGGACACCGTCTACGTGTTAGCCCTGACCTACGACAGCGCTCGGCTCTGGTGGTATTTTGGCTGTTACTTTTGTTTACCCACGCTTTTCACCATCACCTGCTCCCTAGTGACTGCGAGGAAGATCCGCAAAGCCGAGAAAGCCAGCACCCGCGGGAACAAGAGGCAGATTCAGCTGGAAAGCCAGATGAACTGCACCGTGGTAGCCCTGACCATTTTGTACGGGTTTTGCATCATTCCGGAGAACATCTGCAACATTGTCACTGCCTACATGGCCACCGGGGTTTCGCAGCAGACAATGGACCTCCTTAACATCATCAGCCAGTTTCTCTTGTTCTTTAAGTCCTGTGTCACCCCCGTCCTCCTCTTCTGCCTCTGCAAACCCTTCAGCCGTGCTTTCATGGAGTGTTGCTGCTGCTGCTGCGAGGAGTGCATTCAGAAGGCCTCCACGGTGACCAGTGACGACAATGACAACGAGTACACCACCGAGCTCGAACTCTCGCCCTTCAGCACCATTCGGCGGGAAATGTCCACGTTTGCTTCCGTGGGAACTCATTGCTGAGGCACAGAACTTGATTGGGTCAGATTTATTTGTTTGGTTTTCATATCCTGTGAATGTTTTTACTTCCTAATTTTTTTTCCATATAGGGAAAACATGAAAAAAAAAAAAAAAAAGAACAAAGAAAGAGATGCTTATTAACTACTATAGAACTGATTTTGCAAATTAATATTTGTGCTCTGAAAAAAAGATGTTTATATTTAGTTATTTAAGAGGAACGAGAAGGCCAATAGTTTTAGATAATTTCATCTGGTATGGTGCTAATATTTTATTTGGAAAAGAGTTAATGCACCTTAACTTAATTAATTGCTAGATTTATTTCCTCCTTTTTGAAATGTGGTTGCTGTATATTGATTATCAGCCATGTGGTTTTGCAAGTTACCTTATGTTTGAGTTGTGATTGGCAATATATTGTATATGGTAAAGTGAGATGATTTGTATTTAGAGGCATTCACCAAGTAGCACCAAATAAATTACACTTTATTCTTTAATGTTATTGTCAATCTACTTTTAACCAAGATTCAATAAATCTTTTAATTGCCTTAAAGACACAGTTACTGGTTCTATGCACAATTCGGAATTGGCCTTACTGTTTTATAAGTATATTCTCCTTTAAGGCAGGCAATCACAATGTTATAAAGATGCTTTCGTAGTAGTATTATTTTATATGCATGACTCATAAAACTATGTTGTATGATAAAACAAAACTGTATTTTTAATATTCAGACATAGATGTAAAATTACTTCCTAATATTTATAAAATATAAATAGACAGCAGAGTAGGAAGAAAGTATTTTTTTTTTTAAATTCACCTCTGAACTAGGCTGTAGAGCTACTGGTTTTCCCAAGAGGAATTATGGGTAGAATCAAGAATATAAAAAAAATTCTTGTGATCAGATTTCCTCTGAACACTGACCTTTGAAGTATTATGCATCTTACATGAAGCACTTTAAATTCTAATATTCCTCCTTTTAAAAAATGCACTTGATTAAATCTGTATGACTTAATTTCCTTAAGTGGAATGAGAGCACAGTAGTAGAATAATAAAACATTTTTACATCTTGATTAGAACACTTGAATATTCAAATACTGCCTTTGAATCCATACTTCATAAACTCTCAATACAAAACAAACATCCTCCATTTGGATTATTTGAACCCCATCTCTTGCCTCCTCAAGAGTTGAGCTACAACAATGATGTAGGGCGCGTGACACATGGGACACGTGTTAAATGAGATGGCGCAGACAGTGACCTGGTGATACTGGGATATTTAGAAACTACCAAAGAAGATATGTGGCTGAATGTCTCTTTCTTTAGAAAAACTATGAGATAGGGAAACCCAATTTTCTATCTGGGAAAGTGTTTTTTATTTTATTTTATTTTTTTGCTGTACTGGGGATTGAATCCAGGGGCATTCTACCTCTGAGCTACACTTTCAGCCCTATAGTTTATTCTTTATTTTGAAATAAGATTTCACTAAGTTGTAGAGGGCTTCACTAAGTAGCTGAGGTTGGTTGTGAACTAGCAATCCTCCTGTCTCAGCCTTCGAAATACTGGGATTGCAAGCATGCGCCACCACACCTGCCTGGAAAGTGTGTTTTCTATGCTGTTTAGCAATATTTTTTATTCTAAACAGTATAGAAATTCCTTCTTCCAGTATTTAACATGCTGATTTTTAAATACTTAAACTTCAGAGGTAGAAAAATTAAAGAGGCTTGATCCAGATCATTTATCTTCCAAATAAAACCCAGGTTAACTGAATGCTCAGACTATTTCCTTTTCCCCAGTCCACTTCTCTTCAAAGGGATTTTTTTTCTCCCACTGAGTGTATTCGGAGAGATTGGAGGGAGGGTAAGAACAAGGCATTATTGTCCTCTTACAGATACCCTTCATAGGTCTTTGGAACACTTCGCAAGAGGACATCTGAGGACACCTAGGTTTGGGCTGCAGAGATCAACAATCGTGATTCTACACGGCCTCTCATGGTGCTCAGACAACTTTATACATGAGAAAACACTGATGGAAAACATTATGTAGCAAGCATTCTGCGATATTGCTTGCAGTAAATGAAGGTAAGTAGAGCTTAGTGTCAGACCTTACAAAACCAGCAGGAAGGAATATGACAAATATGTAAACAACTCTGATATGAGCTAGGACCTGTTAGATGGAATGAAGGTTTAGAGTTCTGCGATAGTTCAAAAAAGAGAACAGTTGGTATTGAAGGAGAGCATGGAAGGTTTTACGAGATAACTGATGGTGGGCTTTCAGAAGGTTTTGATGAAAGGTTGTGTGAGGAGTGGACATTCCAGGGAGAGAACTAAGTTAACAAAGAGATAGAAGAAGAAATCATTGGGTGAGATTGAAGACAGAATGAGTAGTCCAGTTTGGCTCCTGTGCCACAGGTATATAGAAGCAACTATGGTTTAGACATTTGTTCAGTGTTTCTCCTAAGACTTCAGGTACTGGAATCTTGGTTCCCAGTGTGATGGTGTTGGGAGGTGGTGAAACCTTTAAGAACTGAGATGTAGGGAAAAGTGAACGGATTCACTCTTGTGAATGGATTAACTGTGTAAAGTGACCTCCTGCTCTTGTGGGACCAGATTAGTAGTAGGATGAGAACAGGTAGGTTGCTATAAAGCAAGGCCATCCCATGTGTATTTGGATGCTTCTCTCTTTTAGCTGTTTTCCTTTTCACTTCACCACATTGTGATACAGTAAGAAGGCTGTCATGAGAGGTCCAACAGATGGGGCTGCCTGATCTTGGACTTACACCCTCTAAGACTATGAACTTAAACAACCCTTTTTAGTATATAAAGTGCCCAGATTCATGTATTTTGTTATAGAAAACAGAAAATGGACTTAAGCAGAAGCCTTGTAGAAAACAGTAATTAAAATGCACAATGAAACCATAAAAAAGGGCAATGTTCTGAGAGATGTTTAGATGGAGTCCTTCAGGAAATGTGTCTTTCTATTAGGTTTGTGAACATTGGAGAAACATCATCATAATTCTGCAATAAAAAGACCAATTTGGAAACAGTTTAAATAGACTGGTGGGGGAGATTACGAACTTGAAATGCAATTAGGAAGCTATTATATAACACTGAACCACAATGGAGGCAATGAAACAAGCTTTTTTGTTTGTTTGTTTGTTTCATGCTTGTTTTTGACTTTCAGTAATTGAAGCATGGTAGTTTTTATTGATTCTCACTTCTGTCAAAACAAAAACTTTGTAACTCAAAATAAGTCCACCCAAGTATAAAGTGATTTGAAAGTTTCCTTATAGTCTTGTTTTCCACAAAAAGCAATTTCTATCACATATCTTTTATTGTTAAGCCTTTTAGTAAGACTTCTATTTTTTTTTTCTTGGGATGTCTGTGTCTGACTTTGGTATCATAATAATATTGACCTCATAGAGTACGTTGGAAAATGTTACATTCTTGATTTTCTGGAAAAAGATTTTGAAGGGTTGTTATTATTTCTTCTTAAATATTCAGTAAAATATATGAGTAATATCATCTTGACTGGGGCTTTTCTTTGTAGGAATATTTCAAATTACCAGTTCAATTTCATACCTTTTGTGGTTATATTAAGAATTTATATTTCTTCTTCAGTCAGTTTTGGTAACTTGTGTTTTTATAGGAATTTGTACCTTTCATCTATATCATCATATTATCTGGAATAAAGGTGTTTTTTTTAATAATGTTCTCTTATATGATGGTTAATTTTGAGTGTCAGTGTGACTGGGTAAAGGTATACCAGATACCCAGATAACTGGCAAGTGTTATTTCTGGGTTTGTCTTTCAGAATGTACCCAAAAGTGATTAGCAATTAAGAAGGATTTAGATATGCAGCACCTTGCTGACAGTAGAATATTCTCAAGCCACTAAGAAACTAGAAAAATGAGAGGAAAACTAAATCCAAAGCAAGGATAAGAAAGGAAATAATAAAGATCAGAGTAAAAAATCAATATAGTATAAAAAGAAAAATAATAGAGTAAACCAATGATATCAATGCTGCTTCTTTGGAAAGCTTAATGAATTGAAAAAAAGAAAAAAAACCCTTAAGCCTAAAATACAGGTGTGGTGGCACATGCTTGTAATTCCAGTACTTGGGAGATTGAGAGAGAGGATCATGGTTTAAGGGCAGCCTCAGCAAGTAGTGAGATGATCATCAACCTAGCAAGATCCTGTTTCAAAAGAAAAATAAAACAGGACTAGGAGTGTAGCTCAGAGGTAGAATGCCCTCATGTTCCATTCCTAGTACCAAACACACACACACACACACACACACACACACCTTTAAGCAAACAAAGAAAAAACTAAAAAATACAAATTACTAAAATCAGAAAAGAAAAAGGAGATATAATTGCCAACCTCATGGAAATGTAAACAGGTATAAAGTGTATTAGAGTTCTCCAGAGAGAGAGAACCAATGAGATATATAGATGTATAGATGATAGATAAGTTAAATTTAATATAGGGATTGACTCCTACAATTACAGTAGTTGAGAAGTCCCACAATATGACATCTACAAGCAAAAGAACCAGAAGACCTAGTGGTGTAATTCAGTCTGAATCTGAAGGCCTAAGAGCTAGGAGAACAGATGGTATGACTCCCGAGCCTAGTCCAGAAGCCTGAGAACTAAAGTGGTGTGGAGAAGGGGACCATTGATGCAAACCATGGAGTCAAAATGCCTGGGAACAAAGAGTTCTGATGTTCAAGACCAGGAGATGGCTGCCCCATCTTGAGAAAAGAGAGTGAATTTTCTCTCCTCCACATTTTCTTCTGTGGGGACGCTCAACAGATTGTATGATACTCATCTACTTTGGTGAGGGTGGACCCTTTTTACTCAGTCTACTCATTTAAATGCTAGTCTCTTCTGGAAATACCCTTACAAACATGCCAAGAAATAATGTTTTACTAGTTATCTGGGCATCCCTTAATATAGTCAATTTGACCTAGAATATTAACCATCACAGGAAGTGTATCCAGAAACTGGCTTAAAACAATAAGAATTTATTTTCTGATGGTTCTTTAGACTAGAAGTCCAAAATTAAGACACTGACAGGGTCATGCTCCCTGCTAAGCCTTTAGGAGAAGACCTTTTTTGTCTTTTCCAGCTTCTGGTAGCCCTCATTCTGGCTTGTGGCAGATTGCCTGCAATTGCTTCCCTCATCTACACAAGACCACTCTCTGCCTTTGTGTCTCCCCTCTTCTTATGAAGACACAGGTCATACTGAATTAAAAGCCCACACTATTTCAGTATGACCTTATCTATCTTTTTTTTTCAATACTGGGGATTGAGCTCAAGGGCATTCTACCTTCAAGCTATACCCCCAGTCCTATTTTTATTCTTTATTTTGAAACCGAGACTCACTAAGTTGCGGAGTGCCTCACTAGGTAGCTGAGGCTGGCCGCGAACCCAGATCCTGTGGTCTCAGCCTCCCAAATGCTGGGATTACAAGCGTGCACCACCATGCCATGCTCAGTATGAACTCATCTATCTTAACTAGTTATGTCTGCAATGAATTATTTCAAATACTATCAAGTCCTGAGGTACCAGGGGTTATGACTTCAACATATCTTTTTGAAGGATCCAAGTCAGTCCTCTAAGGGTATTCTAAGCAGAAAGTTGAATTATTTGGATTGGGAGCTACATCATCAGCTCGCCTGGTTCTTGGGACTTCAGAGTAGGCTGCAGAACACCACTGGCTTTCCTGGTTCTTCAGCTTGCTGATGGCATACAATGGGGCTTCTCAGCTTCTATAACTACCAGAGTCATTTCCCATAATAAATCTCCACTTAGATATACCTATATATCTCTATCTCTATACAAATTCTATTAGTTCTAGGGATAAGATTGGGAGCTCATATTTTTCAACATGAGATGTTTATTGCACATGCAGAGGCAGTATCTGTAAATACAAAACCATATTTATACAGTATAAAATACTGTATTGTATAAAACTTCTAACAGTGACCCTGCATTATTTAAACATTTTATGACCCATGTCTTGCATGCACATTCTTTTTCTTCTATGTTGATTACTACTTTAAATATTTAATTATATTATTACTTACTAAGCCTTATCAAATAGACAACATATCATATGGAGTTATGGCCACATATGTTTTATTCCTGTTTTTTTTTTTTTAACAGGATTAGAAACTTGAGCATAATGTTAAAGATAATATTGATGTCTTGATTTCTAGGTTACTAATCTAGAGACTATTACATTCTAATCCTATGCCTCTTTATATCTCACAGATTTTTTTCTCATACAGTGATATTTGTTTCAAGTTTAGTAAGTGTTTAACACTCAGTAAATTTCCATGATTCTATGTTCTTGAGTCCATGATTTATCTGCATAAAATCCTATCTCTTTTCAAAGGTAACTCTGAGGCATTGGGTCAAATTCTGATTAAGTGTGTAGTCGGCAACCAGCTGGATTTTGGTGGGAAGGATCTCACTTGGAGAAACATTGTCCTTAGGTGTTCGAAAAAACAGTCCATCTTTTATTCATTAAAGCCTTTGTCAATTCCTTAGAACTTCCAAGTTATATGGATATCTGCTCATGTTTGAAAGCAACAGGGACCCACTAATATTGAGTTTAAATGAATTAGTGCACACAAAGAACACTGTCTTTTATAAAATAAGCATTTATTGACTATGTCACTATTATTATATTTTACTATTATTATTATTTAATATTACAATTCCTAAGGGCATAATGAACTTAAAAATAAGACAACACTTTATCTTTCCCAGTCTCCAGAGTTACTTAGTACCTGGGAAGTTGTTTATATCAGTCAAAGTATTCCACCATTTTGGGAATCACCTTGTATTAAGAGCTGGCCTGATCTCACAGGAGAGACCTTTAGTATCAGCTACTCATACACAACACTACATTTCTACAGATTTGTTAATATCCCTATAGCTAATATGAGTGCATAAGCAGTTACTTAGCCTTGGGTCTCCAGCATACTAAGTTTCATGTCTTCACATAGGAGACCCCAACCTTTCTCTCCCAGTATACTATGTGTCTATTAGCAATGATTATGCCTACTCCCTTCTCCCTACATTCTTACCTCATCCTGTTCTGAAAGATATTTGACAGGAGCTTATTCAAGAAATTTTCCTCACTCATTTTTCACCCTTAATTTGAAATTGGTGGATTTTTCTAGTCTTCAAAGAGTCTCTATGATAACAGGACAGGATAATATCTATTCCTGATAATTTGAATGCATCTTGCGTTTCAGTGCACTCTTCTATTAATTTCTGTTGGGTTGGATTTTTATATTCTCTTTCTTGGCAGCATATTCTCCTATATCTAATTTTGACTAACCCTTATAAAGAAAGAGGAGGATAAAACATATGAAAAGCTTCTGTAATTTTGCAACCATGCTATTTGTGTGTTCCTTACCGCGCTCTGGGGAGTAGAAAAATATGTGTTTTTTTTCTTAGTCCTGGTCTGTTAGTGAATGTAATTAAAGATTATTTACTGAGACTCACTTTTGCTTTGTAGCTTACATTATCAGTTTTTTAATCTGAATTATTCAACATAGGGCTCATATCATATACTGGAGTAATATTATTTTGGTCCTCGAAGTTATCTCAATAAGAATCCCTCATTTACTCTCTCCACTCATTTACATGACAGACATTGTGCTAAATCCTAGCGATGAAATACTACATACATTATATACAAAATAGTCTCGCTTGGAGTTTATGTTACAGCATCACATACAGACAGTAAACACTATTCATTTAATAAAATATTCAGTGAAAACATGATTAGTGCTGTGAAAGAAAAGTCCTCCTGGAGTATGTAATAGGGCTACCTGATCTAGTTGTGGTGTCAGAGAAGTTCCCTTGAGGGAGAACTGAAAAAAGCTTGGAGGTCAGGAGGAGAGGAGCCCGGGTAAAGGAAGGTATTTTATTGAAGCTGTGGGCGAAGACAGAACAGAGCAAGCTCAGGAAAGGAGAGAGGCCAAGAAACTGGCTTACAAAAAAAAGCAAGAGCAATAGCAAGAGACTAGAGTTCACATGGAACAAATTGCTGTTCATTTGCAATGAGTTTCTGTTATATATAGGTAGTTTAACTTCATTCCATTAATGTTATACTGTCCTTCTATAGTTTGGGAAGGCCACATGTCATTGTTTACAGTATTCAGCCCTGATTTTTCACTATCTTTCATGGTTTTCCATGACTTTTACCCTAAACATTATAATCTATAGTAGGATAAGAATTCATTGGTAGAAGAGATTGTATTGAATTAAGAAGAAAATTAGTATTTACCATTATAGTTATGAGACCTTTGGTTCCTCGAACTCTAGTGCTACATCAATTTTCTATTGCTTTCTGCAGATATGTAGAGAATTAGAGGTCTTTGTGGCTCAAACACTCAGAATTCTAAGATTGATTTTCTTTGAAGATCAATTTAATCAATCTCAAAGGGATGATTCTCTTGAACTAGTAACACTGTAATCAATCATATGACTGTTAAATGACATTTCCATTTCCTACTAGTTCAATTGTTGCGAATTCTACAAACTGAATTCAATATTTTTCTGGAATTTTTAAGACATAAATAAATCATATTCAATACATTCTGTAAAATCCATAGGAACCTTCAGAGTCAAGAGCCTCACTCTACTGGTATTTGTCTGGTTTGTTTTACTTTTTATATATAGCAAATTTAAATATAACCATAGGCATATAAGAATTTACTAATTAATCATAATTTATTTTGCTGGGTTTTAATGGGAAAGGCCTCTCAGAATTGTTTTCCTCTTATTTATAGTTGTATTGAAAATATAAATTTAGACCAACTAGAATTTTTTTCCCTAACCAAACAGACAGAGCATTGTGAACTTTATAAAATTTGAAAATTAGTCTTACACAGAATTTAGAAGACTAAAGGAATAATGTTACTAGATACACACACACACACACACACACACACACTGAGAGAGGGTGCATGCTTTTAGGGTGTCGAGAATGAGAAAAGAGAGGGTGATGGTTGTGAAAGAAGTGTTCAAGAGAGTTTGTGAAATCACATAATCATATTTGTATAAATTTTTCTTCTGCTAATGACTTTTATTTCTGAATAACTTATTATTCCCAATCCTGTTTACCAAGAAGATTGGGCTCTGATCACAAGTGCTTTCAAGGTAACAGAATAAGGATTGGAACCATAAAGCTTGTTGGTAATTGGAAATTTATGTTGGAGTATACAATTATGTGCTTTAGTCATTTTAAAATCTCATCTGTGCTTTAAAAAAAAAGTGTTTGCAACCTGTTTTGATCACATTGACATTTCGAGTTTGAAAGTTAGAGATTTTAAAAACAGCTTGTGAAGACAAAAATGTTCTTTTATGAATTATGTGTGTGTAGACAGGAGTGACCCCCATAGACCACATTAAAGTCCCTGAAGTTCCACGGGTCATGTGTTCCTTTACCATGAGAATGTGCTTTCCTGCCACGTTGGTAGACTAATGTGGGCAGAGTTTAGTTCTATGAAGTTTTAATCTTGCTTTCACACTCCTGAAAGAAGGTGTTTTGTTTTCGTTTTTTTGTCTCCTTGTGTTTGACTTAGCCTTAGTGAGTTGGTGTTGGGGCAGCATTCTATCTTGACTTACTCCAATTTGAATTCCAAATTGATTGAACAAACCCCATATTAACAGGTTGACATTATTCTGTGGGCATAATAAAGTGATTGTTAGAGAAGTGTGGCTTCAAAGTCCACCCAGGGTGTCAGATAATAAATGAGCCTTTTGTGGGCTTTGGGGGTTGGATTATTTTTCTTTGTCTTGCTGGTGTTGAGATTGTTGGACAGAAATTTAACTTTTTCTTCTTTCATTTTGGCAAGAGATTACAAAATCTCAGCACTGTTTCTTCAAAAGGCTTCATTGACTTCCAGAAAACTTTGTTTCTGAATTAACTTTTTTATCTCCTGAAAAGCTTTGGGTAGGACAAGCCAAGCATTTACAGAACATTTGCAACAATTAGAAAGTTCCCTCGTTGGGACTGCTCTTTGGTCACTGAGTTTCAAAAGACTGGATGTTGTAATGCCAATTGATTGTGTGATTGTTGCGACCTCACTCAGGCAGGATTTTAGCTGAAGAGTCTTTGTCTAAGGCAAGGCCAAGAGCCCCAGCTGCATCTGGGCCTGGGATGAATGCCTTTGTGTGAGTGGTCAGCCAGGCTCTGATATTTGATCAGCCCCTGTTTGTATCCCAACCGATTTCTACATCAGTAGAGTGTGCATATAATGCTGGGCTTTGTAATCTGGTTGAGAAAATGCATGGGTATTTAGAGGTTTCCTCCTACACTGTCACCTTTGGATGATTAAATCTAGTGGAAAGAAGCTTTCTGTGATTACCCAAAAGCACAGTGACTGATCCGTACCAAGCTGAGTTAGAACCATGACTTTGTTTTCAGGGCTGCGATTCTCTGTTGCCAGGGTGAGCTATTTGGCTTTGCTGCTTTGATTGATCAGATTATCTAGAGAGTTTATAAAGTCTTTAATCCCGGGAACTGAGTCATCAGGCTTCAGAAACTGGCAAAGGAGATGGGGAGGGGATAGAATATAATACATACATATATATATATATATATACATACATATATATATATATATATATATATATATATATATATATACACACACACATTGCTAGAGCTTTTCAAAAAGTAAAGAAGAAATTCATAAAGTCAACTACACACACACACTGTTGTATACAATGATGTGGAATCAGAAAGTAGAACGCTATAGCAGCTGAAAATGCACTTAGATTTTGTGCCTTTTCATTTTAAATCATAACTTTAGAAAGTTCCAGTCCATAAGGTACTAAGAACACTGTTTCTCAGTAGAAATGTGACTTTTATTTGGAACAAGAGAATTCTTTGTAGTTCTTTGGTGTGTGTGACTTTCACAATGTTGCAGGTTTGGTGTACCTGATCCCCAGACCTAGATACCAATAATATCTCTTCATTGTTGTGACAACACAAACCACTTTTTTTTCACCCCAACTCCTCATTTTTTCAGATGTCCCTGGTAAGCTGGGGAATAGTCCCAGACCAATCAGATTGAAAACCACAGGAACGTAGTTTGGCTTATTAAATATTTTGAAAAATATGGAAGCAGAGCCACTATTCATAGTTTATCATGTTATGAAAATTAGAATATGTAAAGAAATAATCAGCCCTAAAATTATATGACACATGTAGACAATTTATGGGTTATAAAATATTAATCCAAAAAGGTCTCAATTTTTTAATTAGTTATTTTGACTTCATTTGCATGTTTCCATAGAAACTGGTAGTCTGTATCACTAAGATTCATTTAGCAAGTTATAAATTGTTTTTGAATAGAAAGGTCGCAGGCTTGATGCCATCATGGAAAGAAGTTCCATCATGGTTGATATTGCCAAAGCCCCAAATCTATTTATTAGCCTTGGACTCTTTTTCAGTATAACCCAGAAAGTGTTACTTGGGTTGACAAACTTACTAAGATTTGACGAGAATTCCAATTAATGTACATATTTTAGATATATAAACATAGACTCACATCCTCTATCCAAGGTATTGAGTGTTAATATCAAAGAACCTGAGAATTTATATTAAAAAACCAATGGTTGTTTGGTGAGCAAGGGAAGATTGCAGGTCTGGAAGGTGAGTTCCACTTGCCTGACAAGTATCTTCCTTTCACGACAGAAAGACCTATGTCCCTCTGATTCTGAGTATCTCTCCTTTGGCTACTGGTACATTAGCCGCAGGACTTTACTTCCATATACCTCTGTATTAATTTTGCTGATTAAATTGAATGCTGCTTCTAGCCAAATGTACTTCTCACAGGCCTAAGAAATGATTTGTTACTTCCGGTTTGGGTTGAAATTAATTTTAAATTCAGATGGAAATAGTCTTTAGCATATCTCAGGATTTCTCTGGAGGAAACTCAGTCACCTTATATATTACTGATATTCATCAGTAGTCAAAATAATATTAATGACAACACATATTTATGTGGCATTTATCTTATATTAAAAATTATAAGTATAAAATTTGGAAAATAAGCCTTTGTGAAAGTCCAAACATCTGAAGAATTCTTGAAAGACCTGTGAGCCAAGGATTAAGAAATAAATTAAAACAGATTGCTGCAATATTTTCCATGAGTTTATGATCCTATATCAGTCTCTCTGGGTAATAAAAACACTGCACCCCCATGAACATTTGGTCCTACTTGTGTCTTATCCTGATGTTTCTTCTACTGAATCATTCCTTCCTCTCTTAGGCACTTAGGAAGAAGTCTTCAAGCCATTAGGCAGCATTTACTTCACTTCAGACAAGTCCTATGGCAAATTATAGCCTTCACAGACATAAAAACACATCAGTCAAGAGAAGCTGTAAGACACGGAAGAAAAATTAATCCATACTCTTCTTAGAAAGGAAAGAAGAAACTACTTTTCTGAGCAAACTTTGAGATGAACAGACTGGAGTCTTGAAAGTACACGAGAGTTTCCCAACTTTTCTGAAGAAAGTTCGCTGTAGTATGCATTGCAGGCTGCCCGTCCACATTCTGTTCTCCATTGTGGGGCAGCCATGGATTTTGGGTGTGTTGCTTCCCTGTGTTACCAGCTTTTTGTTGCTATGACCAAAATACCTAACATGAACAACTTAGAGGAGGAAAGGTTTATTTGGTTCATGATTTCAGAGGCTCAGTCTCATGGTTCGCTGGCTCCAAGGCAGATATTTCAAGGCAGCAGGGCATGGTCGAGTACAGCTACTCATCTCAGGGCAGCTGGGAAGGGGAGAAAGGGCGGGGGGAAGGGGCCAGGGACAGACAGTCCTCACGGCCATGCACGTAGTGACCTACTTCCTCCAGCTATGCCCAACCTCTGAACCTTGCTGCATTGGAGACCTGGCTTTGAACACACGAGCTTTAGGGAGGGCATTCCAGATCCAAACGATAACGTTACCCCATCCAAAAGTAAACTCACTGATCATTGTCCCATCTTACCTCCACTATAATATGTTTGGTTGTTTAACTCCTGCCTACACCATTGTGCTCATGGTATTCCTTTTGTGGCTGTGACATGTTCAGTGGAGGGTCTAAATCTGTCAAATCTATGTGAAACTCTGTATATTAGTATTCATAGCTGGTACAACGAATTACTACAACGTAGTGGCTTAAACCATATGAATTTATTCCCTTACAGTTCTGTGGGTCAAATGTCTGACACCCACCTCTCAGCAGGGATGTATTCCTTCCTGGAAGATTGAGGGGGAAATATGTTTTCTTGCCTTTTTTAGTGTCTAGAGGCCAACATTTCTTGGCTCAATATTCCCGTTGTTATTCTTCAAAGCCATGAACATTGTTTTCCCTGTGGTTATGTCTCCATCTGTCCACAACTGGTAGATTCTTTGCTTTTAAGAATGCATGTAATTACTCTAGTCTCACTGGAATCATCCGAGATAATTTCCCTATTTCAACATCCTTAATTTAATCACATCTGTAAAGTCCCTTTGCTATGTAGAATGAAATATTCACAGCCTCTAAAAACTAACGCCTGGTCTGAATGTTTGTGCCCTCCTGAAAACTTATGTTGAAATCCTAACCCCCAAGGTACTGGTGTTAGGTGTGGAATCAAGTCCTGAGGGCAGAGCTCACACACACACACACACACACACACACACACACACACACACCATGTCACTTTCACCACATAAGGACAAGTGAAAGACAGCCATCTATGAACAAGGAAATGGACCTTCATCAGACACCAAATAAATTCCTGTTGCTATCAGTGATCTAGTCTGTGGTATTTTGCTATAGCAATCTGGAGGGATTAAGAGAATATCACTAAATTCAAAGGTGGAAAAAATGAACACAAAATAAAAGATACTGAAATAGTTTTAAGACTGATGATTATGTTTTTTCCCATGGCCATGCTTAAAAATTCAATTTAATTAAAATATTCAAATAAATTTATTATATATATATAGCTATATAGAAAGAATATATTGCCATAGACTGAGCAGTATCAGTGTATTTCCTTCTGTTATTTCAGAAGACTAAGGTATTAGGTTTTGTTTCAATTTGCAAAGTGAGTATCATAAAATTAGGTCAACCTTGTCTGGGGAAAAAATAAAAGAAAAATAAAGAACTAGATTTCCAAGTTAAATTTTTTTCTTCTTCTTGCCCCCCCCAAGGAAAAATCTTTCAGATAATTGACAAAGCAGTATAAGAATATAATGAGAGGAAAACATTACTGAAGAGTAAGAAGGATTATTATTGATATCAGAGATCCTTTGTTTTCAATCAAGCTGGATAATAGAATTATAACCATAATTTTTAAAGTGTAGAGGTGCAGGATTTTTAAAGTCTTCAATTATAAGAGTGTATAATAATCTCTACCATATTTCAAAAGCACATGAGTAAAGTATTACACAAAATCTAAAAAATTGAGTAGTTTCTATATTTTTTGTTTTCCTATGTGAACAGTTTTATCACCAGTGATCAACCAGTGAATATATGTTGATTACAATTTCAAATTTAATTTTAACTATTTTTTATTGCTTATAGTATAATAAAATGTTTTCCTGAGGTAGTTGAGGAAGATTTAAAGTATCATCAAAGTTCTACGGGAAGGAGGCCTACCATTTAATTCAAACAAAATCTTTGAAAAATTTAAATCATACATTTTCTCTCAAAAATAAGTTACATAAAAGTGTGGGTGTTTAAAATACTATCAAGCTGAGTGTAGTGGCACATACATGTAATCCCAGTACTTGGCAAGCTGAGACAGGAGGATTGTAGGTTCTCTGCCAGCCTTAGCGATTTGTGAGGCCTTCTGCAACTTAGCGAGACTCTGTTTCAAAATAAAGAATAAAATAAGGCTGGAAGTATAGCTCAGAGGTAGATTGCCTCTGAGTTCAATCCCCAGTATCACAAAAATATAAGTAAAATAAAATATTATCAAAATAGTGATTGCAAAGGCAAACATTTGGCCCTTGAGTGTATTACCCAGGAAGATACAATTTTTATATTCTCTTAGAATAATATGGCTGCATTTAATTAAATTTCTGAGAAAAAATTCTGCACTGTTTTGTGTTCTCACATTATACATTCACTAGTTATGTACAAAAATTACTACAAACAGAAGAAAAGTATTTTTTCATTGTAATTCAATATGTTGCTTTTAAAAATCTGCAGTGCCTATGAGCAACCACTATATAAAATTTTTTAAGTTTGAGTAAGTTTAAAAATCTAGGCTCAAGCCGGGTATGGTGGTGTACCCTTGTAAGCCTTGTACTTGGGAGGCTGAGACAGGAAGATTGCAGGTTCGAGGATAGCCTCAGCAATTTAGTGAGGCTGTCAGCAACCTAGTGAGACCTTGTTTCCAAATAAGAAATAAAATCAGTCTGGGGGTGTAACTTGGAAGTAGAATGCCTCTGGATTCAATCCCTAGTACCACAAAAAAAATCTAGGCTCAAATAAACAGTGTGTGAGAGGGGCTATTTCATATTAATTCTCTGGAAATAGTCTTGTCATGCGGCCAGTGGGACACGTCTTCTACTGGGTATCCTATCTTTTGCAGGCTCTTTGAGTAGAAGCTACCAGAAAAGCTCATGTCCCTACAGAACACCATGCAGAGCTCAAGAGACAATGGGCTTCCTTGAGTAGTTTCTAGTTCTTCCCTGGCTTCCCAGCAATTCCTTTTATGTATATTGGCAGCTGTAATGGAGCAAGCCAGGATAGATAAGTTTTTGCTTGAAATGGAGGATGGAAGAGGCAGGATTGCAGTTGCAAACCTGAGCAATGTGATAATTCTGGAGGCTTGGTATCAGTATTAATGTTGAAATCCATTTCTTTGTATTCTTTCAAGCATTGCTTGTCTTTGCTCCAGAGCATCTAGAGTGTCATCTGGAAGACCCAAGGTGTGGGGGCTAATTCACTTGTAGCATCACTCATTCACATATCGGGTGGTTTATGTGGGCTGAGAAGTTAGCTGGGACCATGGCTGGGACCTCTTTGTGTGACTTGGGCTTCCTGACAGCATGGAGGTTGTATTCCGAGGTGAGGGTCTGAGACAAAGAGCCAGAGCTATGTCTGTTCTATAACCTGGCCTCAGAAATCACATATTATAACTTCACCCTATTGGTGGACCAGCCTGCCCAGGCTCAAGGATAAGGGAAATAGAGTTCACCTTCTGATAGGAAGGGGCAAGATTGTAGAGAATTAATGGGACCAGAAATCTTTTGGTGGTCATTTATAATAAGGCAGCTCTGATTGCTCCTTTAGTCTCACTCTTTGAACCACAAAATAGTAAAAATAGTGTGTAACATGACAGCTCTTTAAATTCTTAAATCTTGTCATTTTGATGCCTTCTTTCATTTATTTACATATCTCCATTTCCTTTAAAAATTCCTATGGGAACATTCTGACTTAACAAAATCCTTAAAATGTGATATCCTAAGTAGAACACAGTATTCAAAAAATTCAAGTGAGCTTTTACACAGTAAAATAAACCTTGGGTCTCTGTTTAAGTATTTTACCTTAAATGATGTAGCCTAAAGTAATTGGCTTTTCAGTAATATCACACTACTATACATTTTGTCATTGATAACTGGTATTTTCTCTTATTCTGAAAGCTCCAGATTAAATGATTCTTTTACTTTTTATTTTTTTCTTTATTCTTATATTCTCCCTTTTTATCCTCCCTCCCTTTCCCTTCCCTCTCCTCCCCTCTCCTCTCCATTCTCCTCCCCTTTCCCTCCCTCCCTTCCTCCCTTCCTTCCTTCCTTCCTTCCTTCCTTCCTTCCTTCCTTCCTTCCTTCCTTCCTTTCTTCCTTCCTTCTCTCCGTGCCTCTCATTTCTTTGTGTTTCTGTTTTCTTTTCCTCCTTTGTTCTAAGTGAGCAACTTTACTCATATCTAATTTTATATTCCTAAATTTGGCCCATTTCCCCCTCTATCATGTCAGAGATGTATTGGAATCCTGATTTGGGAATACAGTGTTTAGAAATGGCTTTGTTGTCAACTCATTAATCATTAGGATAAATGAATACTTCTGCACTTTTCAATTATTTAAAATAGTTAAATCTGTATGATTAGTCACAGAGTACTGATTGTACTGATTGCTTGTATATATATATATATATATATATATATACACACACACACACATATATATGTACATATACATGTATATGTATATATCCTGATCTAACTGTAAAATATGTCCACATTCATGTATTCACCCCTTTATTAATACATCTAATAAATGTTTATTGCACATCCCTTCTTCCATATGCTCTGTGCTATTGAGATACAAGGTGAAGAAGACATAAATTTTAGTTTAAAGGAAATTAGCATATGCAAAATTTAAGGAATATATTTGTCTACAACATATTAAATGTGCACAGTACCTTTCTGATCTATAGGAATGCAAGAAAAAGTTTCTATAAGTTTGCAATATGAACAAGAATTATTTTCTCCTCTAAATTTTCTTCATATCAAAGAACACAATTTATGCGAATTGGATCTGTTGATTTCTTTATACAATTTAAACACTTATGGCTCTACTCAATAACCCTCTCTCTCAGGTCATATTCTTACTGGCTCAGTTTTATATCCATGACAAATATCAAGCGTCCTCTTCTCATTACCAAGAAAATTAGAAATGAGAAAAAAATGATTTTCTATCACTCAAGAGGGAAAATATACAATGAAAATTGAGTATTAAGAATTAGTTTTCAGTAGACTTTAGGAACTATGAAGCAAAACTAGCCAAACATATTTTGTGATAGCTTGTCTGAAATAACATTTGGGTTTTAGAGGTCCTTTTGGAAAGCTTGCCAAGGATTGGCCTATTTGAAAGAATATGGATAGTAAAAGTAATGATAATGATAAAAGTAATGATAATGATAATGATAAAAATGAATACAATTACAGCCAATATTATAGTCATTTTAATCCTACTCATATGTGGATTATATAAATAATTTCTTGTAACAATCTTGAAAGATGAGTATTACAGTATTATTATCCCCATTTTATTACTAACAAACTGAGCTTTAGAGAAATGAAACAACCTGTTCAGGGTCAAAATAAGTGAAATTGAGATACAACAATTGCTATGTCGGATACCATATTGTGCATATTGTATGCTTTTTTCTATGTTATGGATTTGCCTTCTGAAAAATGACATTGATTTTTTAAAAGTCAACTCTCTCTTAATAGCACAGTGGATTACAACAGTGGATCATTTCCAAAGCTAACTTAAGCAATAAAATAAATTTATTAAAAAGATAGTGGTAATTTATATTTAAAAATACAGGATCCAGCCATGATGTCCATCAATAGATGAATGAATTTCAAAACTATGGGATATGTACACAATGGAATTTTACTCAGCCATAAAGAAGAACAAAGTCAGCCGGGCGTGGTGGCGCACACTTGTAATCCCAGCATTCGGGAGGCTGAGACCGGAGGATTCAAGGCCAGCCTCAGCTACCTAGTGAAGCCCTCTGCAACTTAGTGAGACCCGTTTCAAAATAAAGAATAAAAAATAGGGCTGCGGTTATAGCTTGAAGGTAGAATGCCCCTGAGTTCAATCCCCAGTACCGCAAAAAAAAAAAAAAAAGAACAAAGTCATGTCATTTGCAGAGAATGGGATGGAACTGGAAAATATTATGCTAAGTGATATTAGTCAGTCACAAAAAGTAAAAAATTGTATGCTCTCCCTACTATGTGGAAGCTACAGAGAAAGTAGGACATAAGAGGGACTCTAGACGAAGAAGGAGAAACCTTAGATGAGCAAAGAAGGTGTCTTAACTGAAGGTGATGGGGGGAAACACCCTAATACACATGATGTACATTCACAACATATCAAAGTCAATCACTAAACTAAACATGAGAAGGAAGGAGGAGGGGGTAGGGAATGGGTAGGGAATTGGGGAAGGGTTAAATGAGAGATGTGTGCATATATGCCTTCACCAGCTTGTACCTAACAAAGATGTATGATTACAATGCACCAATAAAAAAAAATAAAAATGCAGGATCCAATATAGCTCTGGAATCCAGATTAGGAATGAATAAGTACACTCTTTTTTGTGCTAGCATTATCCTGTTAGAGACTCAGATCCTCAGGAGAGTTGGTGTGGTCTTGATTGGGTGGTCATGTGCCCACCTTATGGCTTATGGGAACACACTCTGATTGGCAGCACCACAAAGATTGCCATTATGGGATCTGGGAAATGGTATGTAATTTTCTCAAGGGACTTACAGAAATTATTACCAAGAGAATGCAGAAAGGGCCTGGGTAGCTAAAGTCAACAGATGCTTTCTAGGATTGTTGGGAAAATTAAATGAGAAAATAAATGTGATATGGCTGGAACACTGTGCACAAAAAGTAGAAGTTATTGTTATTATTGTGATTTTTTCACTTAAGTAAAACCAAAGAGTCAGTGCCTGACACAGTAAACATGTTGCTTAGAAGAATCAACAACATTTATCATTAAAATGATAATGTGTGCATATATGCCTTCACCAGCTTGTACCTAACAAAGATGTATGATTACAATGCACCAATAAAAAAAAATAAAAATGCAGGATCCAATATAGCTCTGGAATCCAGATTAGGAATTACCTTTATTTAAGACAAAAGTTTATTCCAAGGGGGGCTGATGCATATACTCCTGTACAGATTGTCAGGCAGAAACCAACAGTTAAGTATTCGAAGTATAGGAGGAAAACTAAAGTATAGGAGGAAAACTAGTTATGGTTCCTCTTATTCCTTCCCATGATTACACTAGACTAGCTCTACAATTTGGGAAGCTGGACAGCATGGGAAATCACTAGCAATACACAATGAATGGTTCTTTGGAGACACTCAAGCAGTATAGGAGCCCATTTACTTGATGATGCTCAAGGCCACAGGAAAGTCTAAATCTACAGATGTCAGGAATGTAGCCAATGGTCAGGAACAAGTAGGAAAGTGGGAAATTGTTGAAAAGCCAATAGGAGCGATGGATTGGCAGTAACATGGTGAGTGCCAGGTTGATCTAAAAGGCCACCTACTTTGTTCTGTTCTATTCAACATAGTGAAGAAGGGAAGTAGTAGCCTAATGTTGTCAGATCACTGGATTTTCAAAATAATCAGAAATTCCTATTTTTAGGTGCACTTAGGAAGGAATTCAAAAAGTTTTAAAACTACTCTGTGATCTAAAACTATATAGGCCAAATAAAATCCAATTAGTGGATTGATTCTGTTAGAAAAAAAAAGGACAAGGGATATGGCTCAACAGCATAAAGAGAAAGCTTTAATGCAAGCCTGGGAGGGACCCTCTCCTGGCAGAATAGAGAAAGCCACCCATACCGTCAAGGGTGGCCATTTTTAGGGGGTGGGTGCGGGGAAGGAGTCAGTCTATAGAGGACCTAATTGAGGACTAGTATGGATAGATGCTGATTGGGTCACACGGGTCCTCTTTTTCAATCCTTCATTAGCATATCGGGTCATCAGGTGGCAGTTTGCAGTTGGGACAGTGCAAAGAACAAGTGTTAAGCCCCTTCCTGGTAGGGGTCTGGTGGAAAGCACCGTTAGCAGTATAGAAGGGTTTGTGCTTTGTGGTTTTCCTGTTGCACTAGTTCAGAGAATGAAAAATTCTAGCAGGCTGCTTCTTACATTTTAAAGTATTTTGTTTAATAACGAGAAGGAGTGCTGCTCCTCCTCTCTAGCTACTTTTTCTTGCAAGGGGGTCATTTTCCTAAGGGAGGGGAGGGGCTCTTCTGAAGTCTGAAGGGGGAGAGCAGTAGCCACTTGCTTTTGGGTCATCCTTCAGAAGACTGCAGTAATGAAGTCAGTTAGGAATCTCTGGAAGATACTTATAACGCATGGTAAAAAACATCAGCCCTAAGATGAGCATACCAAGAGGAACCAGGAAGGGAGCAAGATACTGTTGGAGGGGGACCATGATTCCTTTTCAGTTCTTTTGAGAATGTCCTTTTGCCTAGTGGTAGGAAAAGGAGGCAGTCTTAAGTTGGAGCAGGGAGAGGTTTTTGGCAGGTTTAACAAGCAGAAGAGAGGGTGCATGGAAGTTTATGGTGTTTAGTGGTAAGGTAATGCAAGGTTTGAGGAGTATTCCATCAGGTTTGAGGGGGCGTTGGGGAATCATCATTGAGTAGGAGGGACCCTTGGGGGGCATAGGATTATGGTGTCCAGCAATGACCAGGTGGTCAGTTAGTCAGACTTGGGGATTGACCTGATTAAGAATTATTTCAATAGAGAAGAATTGTGTGGTAGAATTTCTTATCTGCAGAGGAAGATATAAGGATGGGTTTGGATTCATTCCTTCAGCCAGATGGAGGCCCCCAAATTTATGCAAAACATCTTGACCTAATAGGGGAATAGGACAACTAGGAAATACCAAAAGGAGTGGGTTAATGTGATTGCTCCAAAAGTGCAGAAAAGAGGAGGCATCTGGGGGAGAAGTTCCTCAGTGTTCTTTGTGTCAATTACAGATACAGAGGGCAAAGCAAGGGGACCCTGAAGTTTAATTAATGCAGAGAGATAAGCCCCAGTATCCAGGAGAAAAGAGATTTGCTTACTGGACATTGTCCCAATCACCCTGGGCTTTTGGGACTCACTGGTCATGGAGGCTGCAGATCCCAGGGAACATCAATCTGTGGTTAGGGCCATGAGTGAGGCGAAGTCATTGGTTGGGCATTTCAGTGGGGAACAAGATGGATTTGAACCAGCTCATATTCTGAAGCTAACTGGGGACATTACCATTTTTAATATCCACATCTATTGTAGAAAGGGCAGGTTCAGGTGGGCAGATGTAGGATGAGACAAACCATTACCCAGTGGCCCTTGTTTCCACATCAGAAATGGGCACCAGAAGGTTGGGAGAAGGTACAATTATTGGCTTGTTGTCCCCGAAGAGACATGACATCTGGAAGCTGAAGCTAACATTTGATATTTAAGGTGGAAATGTCTCTCCTTTTGGGCTTGTTGTTCATTATCCTTCCCATTAAAGACCTTAAGGCAACATTGAGAATTAAGGAACCATCCTCAAGCTTTTTTTTTTTTTTTAACTTTTTATGTATGTCTGAATCTGGTTGGGTGATGAGGTAATGGTGCAAGAAATGTTGACCATCTGCCAACTCAGGTTTAAAGTTGGTATACTGTACCATGTCCTCAGTTAATCGAGAGAAGAAAAGGGGCAGATTTTAATCTGCCATTAGGGTGAAGGTTAGGGTAATATAGAGGTCTTGCCAGATTAGAGTGAAGGACTGGTAACTCTTTGTGAAATTTGGAAGGATTTTTGGAAAAGGATCCCAATTGCTGCTCAACTTGGGTGAGGTTGGAAACAGGTAAGGGAACATGGACCCAGACAATGTCCTTGGCTCCCACCACGCCACCTCGGAGAGAGGAAGAATAGGCGGGGCAGTGTGAGGCTGTGTGGGGAGGGGAAAAGGCAGAAGGCAAGGTGTTGGAACCAGATTGAGATGGAAGGGGAGGGGGCTACTGGAGTCGGAAGAAGAAAAATTAGGTGATGGACAGAGGCGGTAAGGTAGGGGTTTGTCAGTTGGGTCATAGGCAGGGGTGTCATTGGGTAGACTGGAAACTTTGGGAGGGATATGACTCTGGAGAAGATAGGCCTGTGGAGGGCTTTTTTCTTTTGTGAAATAAGACGTCTTGGATGTAAGGAATCTCTCCTCATTTGTAGCTCCTTTGGAGGAAGTAGTCTGAATTTTGAAGAATTTGGGAAACAAAAGTGCCATTTTTAGGCTGATAGCTACCACTATCAAGGTGATACTGGGGCCAAGTGGTATTGCAAAAAATTAATTGCTTTTTATGAATGTCTCCTTGAAGGCGAAGGGTGTAGGGGTTAGAGAGGAGACAGGCCAGTGGAGAGTCGAGGCAATTTGGAGGCCTGAGTTCCCATAGTGGGTTGTTGGAGGATGATCTGATCAACCAATGAGGCATCTCTCAGGAGAGACAGATGTCCAATGGAGGTCAAATTGACTGGTGGAACAAGAAAAATATAAAACCTTCATGCAAGCTTAGGAGCCATTCCTAGAACAGAAGGGCCCAAGAGTGGTGGAGGATTCTTTCCCTGGTCAGGTGAGAAGAATCCAGGAGAAGGATTTACCATAGAGGGAGCCTCAGGTGATGGGTCAGTGGCCGGTGATGGATACAAATGTGTAATGGCGAAAGATTCTCTAAAACTGGAGCTGTCTATGGGGCGAGGAAAGGGAGGGATGGAATCTGACACCTGTATCACTGAGGCATACAGGTGTCAAATATTTTTTATTTTTTTTTGCGGTACTGGCTATTGAGCTCAGGGGCATTCTACCTCTGAGCGACACCCCCAGCCCTATTTTATTTTACTTTGAAATAGGGTCTCAATAAGCCGTGGAGGGCCTCACTAAGTAGCTGAGGCTGGCAGCGAACCCGCCATCCTACTGTCTCAGCCTCCCAAGGACTGAGATTAAAAGTGTGCACCACCACGTCCAGCTTGGGAATGAATTTTAAAGGTATAGGGGAAAAAGGTAGGTGTGTGTGTGGGGGGGGGGAGAGGAGTCTAGAGGATGAAGGGAGAGAAAGAGGGATGGTGGAATTATGAACCTGAAAATTGATTCTATCCTGTAGGGAAAAGATGAAGGTTTTGGCATAGAATAAAAATGACAAGTAAGATTCCTAATAGAAAAAACAGCCAGAATAATGGGTCTTATCACATAAGAAGAGAAGAAGGAGGACAGTGTGGAGGTCAGAGAATCTTCAGGATCTAGAAGTTAGCTCAGGATGAGCTGCTGCTGCCCAGTGCTTCCTGGATAGCAAGAAAGTGTCTCCATTCTGACTCTCCCAGGTTTCGATACTACTATGTTAGGAAAAAGGAGGACAAGGGATACTTCTCAACAGCATAAAGAGAAAGCTTTAATGCAAGGCTGGGAAGGACTTTCTTCTGGCAGAACAGAGAAAGCCACTGTACAGGCTAGGGTGGGCCTTTTATGGGATGAGGACAATGGAGGGGTCAGTTCATAGAGGACCTAATTGAGGATTAGTATAGTTAGATGCTGATTGGGTTAAAACTGGGGCAGTTTTTCAATTCTTCACTAGCATATCAGGTCATCAGTTGCCAGTTCATGGTTGGGACAGTGTGAAGAACAAGTGTTAGGCACCATCCTGGTAGGGGTCTGGTAGAAAGCAGTGTTCCAGTTATAGAAAGGTTTGTTCTTTGTGGTTTTCCTGTTAAACCAGCTCAGAGAAAGAAAACTTCTAGCAGGCTGCTGCAGGCTGCCTCTTACAGATTGTCTCATGGGTGGTCTGCTCGCCGTCCCTGCTCCATCAGCCCGGAACCTCACTGTCAGTCAGTCAGTCTACTCTATTCATAGTTGTGCACTCCAGGGGTTGCTACCATTTTATACATTATTTTCCAAAGCATGTTTCCACTGATTGCTGTTCATTTTGGCATGAATTTAGTTATAGACCAGAGGTGTGAGGGAGAAGGTAAAAGTAGCATTGGGGATTTTTCCCAGATGATGACTCACACTGCTGAATATATTCCTCAGATCTAAGACTATCATGCTTAACTGTGGCTAGAAATGCAAAACTGGCTTTTGGATTAGGTAGAGGAGTTCTGGTAAAAATATTTATCCACATCCACCATCCAGTCCAGCTTCTACAGTTCTTTTTAATTTGCAATTCTAAAGTTGTGTAGGGTAGCTGCACATGTTTCTTGGCTGAAGTAGCAAAACAAGATTACCTCTAAAAAATTCTTCAAATGTCCACTCCACAAAATATCCGTGGAGCTGGAAGTAAGAGATAAATTGTTAAATGCGAATTTTCTTTCATGACCCTCCTTCCTTTTCTCCCTTACTTCCTCTCTTTGTTGGGTTTCTTTTTGATTGTTGTTGTGGTGGTACTGAGGATGGAGCATAGCTACTACTGAGCTATTCCCCTGGCCCTATTTTATTTCAAAACAGGGTCTTACTAAATTACTGAAGGCCTTGCTAAATTGATGAGGCTGTCCTCCAACCTGTGATTTTTTTCTGTCTCAGCCTCCCAAGTACTGGGATTACAAGCCCAGCTCTGTTGGCTGTCTTTATGCAAAACTATTATGGGAAGCTTCTGCCATCTGAATACAGTCTCCGCTGCCTTCTATACAGTGGTTAGCACCAAAGGCTCATATTGGGCTCTCTTAGCTTTTGCAAGTGGCAGTTTTAGCCTCTGAGCAGCTTTTTTTTTTTTTCCAGAAGCTGGACATTATTTGTGGCAGAGCTTTATCTTACGTTGTAATCCTCTACAACACCGTGTTTAGTACTGGGCATAGAGTAAATGCTCCTTGATTATGACAGAAATAACTTCATATAAGAAAGAATTATAGGACAATATCAATAGGATATTTGAACATTCCTCAAAATATCTAATTCTTAGTATTTTCTCCTAGCTGACTATTAGGGAACTTAAAATTTACACCTCCAGTCACTTTTTAGGACTTTTTGCTGAAGTTAACAATAAGCCAAGAAAGATTGTATCATCCTATTAGCTACATTATTGTAGGTTAAAACACAATCAGTAAAATTAAAAAGCTGAAGAAATTCATTCCAAAGATTAATTACCAAAGCCACTAGTAGGCCCTTGGGTCTCCAGGAAGTGCCCAAAGCTTGTTAAAAGCCAGGAAGCAGCTGTCTGAGGGGAAATCACCTCCAGGATCGTTAGTCTTCTGTCAGGGACCCAGTCAGAGGCCAGCTGTGGTTTTGTGAGGTGAGATCCCCAGGATGAAGAAAGCATGCAGAGCAAACAGCAACATTATTCACAGACTCATCCATTATATAGGGTTCTGGGGAAAGGGTGCACATTCATGTTGTGCTATACTTTGCTCAGTCATTGCACATGCGCGTTACACTTAGTCCTTATATATAACTATATGCAATGCGCATGCATGAGATGTGCTCGCACCAGCGACTGTCCAGAAGGCCCGGGGGTCTGCCCGCCTTTACTCCCTCTGGGTCTGCACACCTTCTCTTACAATACAGTCGTGACATTTGGTGTCAACCATAGTTTCAAGTAGAACTGGAAGCTTTTGAGAGCTCATCAAAGTTCATTTTACATTTCTAGTTATTTCTAGAACAATCTGAAACCTGTGGAAAGAGCAGTAAAATATTTAGTATCCTTTTGTTTTCAGTGTATAATTGAAACTGTTGAGGTCACCTTCCTTGAACTTTATGTATAAAGGAGACAGAGGACAAAGAGTCCCTCTGGCTTGAAACATTTCTCTTGAGTGTTTTGCACTTTAGTAATCTGAAACACATTCTGAGAAACTACACACCACTTTTGCATTCCAATAGGAGCCTACAGACTTCAGAGATTTAATAATAATAAACCTTATCAGCAAATGGTCACATCTCATCCGTAGTTATGGGTTAGGCTTTGGTTTCTCAGTTCTTAAACCATCCATTGGAGGTTCCTTCAGACCTAGAGACTTGTTGACCATCTTCTCCCATCATGCATCTCCTTTCTCCCTATAAGCACTCAACATGCACCTTGAACTTATTCTATCACAATACAGTAGGTAGATATTTGACCCAAATCTTCAGGTTTTGCTAATAACACAGCAGAACATATTGAAAAACATGCACTCAGGTAGAGAAGTCAATAGATAGGTCCTTGTTATTATTTTAGTAAGCATCTGAGTATTTCAGAGCTACCCTACTGGGATTTTCCTGAGCTTAATGTGTGTGTAAGACTCAGGTATTATATCAATAAATAATGGAACTCTGTTCTACACCTGGAAGCATGTTTATGGAGACAGAGGGCACAAATGAGATCATTGTTGAAACATTCAGGCCAAAATCCAATTACTCTAGGTTAGCCTAAGCTAACCTAGAGTAAGACAGGCATCACACATGTGTTAAGACTATATTATGGGAGGTCATTGTGGAAAAAAGCATGTTCAACCTGATGGCATGGCTCCTGGAAAAGATGAAGCAATTTTTGAATTTGGGACAAGAGAGTACACACATGACTGAACAAATGATTCTATCATGCAATGTATGATTCTTTAATGAAAGTATTAATTCATCAATTGGTCTATAGAAATCAATGAACTAAGGTGACAAATTGCCACTACTATTAACTAATACCTTCTAATTTAAAAATTGCTCTTTGAGGAAGTCAAAGTTAAAAGTGTATTTATTCCATACCAATAAATGTATAGAAACACTTTGTATAATCACAGCACAGAATAATATAGTCACTATTGCCTTTGTTGCATATAATTTAAATCATAGGAAGCTATCCATTTTTTACATTAAAACTGATAAATAGCCGGGCGTGGTGGCGCACGCTTGTAATCCCAGCATTCGGGAGGCTGAGACCGGAGGATCCCGGTTCGCGGCCAGCCTCAGCTACCTAGTGAGGCACTCCGCAACTTAGTGAGACTCGGTTTCAAAATAAAGAATAAAAAATGGGACTGGGGGTATAGCTCGGAGGTAGAATGCCCCTGAGTTCAATCCCCAGTACCGCCAAAAAAAACCCCAAAAAACAAAACAAAACAAAACAAAAAACTGATAAATATTGGCATTTTTAGAAGGCTCAGACTAACTTGTGAAAGTCCAAACTGAATGATTAAATAATTTTCATAAATTCATGAAGTTGGGAGTAGTAGAATCAGATTTCATCCAACGTCTACTTGCAAACCTCTCAGCCAGTCTGCGTGTGTGTGTGTGTGTGTGTGTGTGTGTGTGTGTGTGTGTGTGTGTGTTACTGGGGATTGAACCCAGAGGAAATTAACCTTTGTCCTGTACTCCCAGCCTTATTTTATTTTTTATTTTGAAATAGGGTCTTGCTAAGTTGTGGAGGGCCCCACTAAGTTGCTGAGGCTGGTTATCAACCTGTTATCCTCCTGTCTCAGTCTCCCAAGTACTGGGATTACAGGCATGCACCACCACACTCTGTGGCTTTTCTGCTTTTGTTGTTCAGTCCTGTCAGTGTCAGCGACATCTCCAGCTCTGTGGCAACTACTCTGCAGTCAAAGAAACTTCAACATAGAACCACTTCTGCACTTTAGTAAGACACAGGACACATTATGATCTATACCATGTGCCATGTTTGATCTATCAGTCTACATCAGTTGTTTTTCCTCTCTTTGACTAAGGCCTTGTCTTTGGTTATATCCTAGTGAAGATGTGAGCATAGGAGAATAAATCCAGTTTATTTAGAAACCAACTGACCAGTATATTTAGTAGCATATGCAAGGAAAAACAAAACAAAACAAAAAAAACCAACCAGGTACTTTAAATGACAAAGTTCATACATATATCTCTTATAAGCCAATAAAATTGATTCAATTAGTCCTAATTGTACTTCTGAGACACCGAACTATAGTGTGCTATACATATACCTTTTTTCTACTCACACATGTTATTTGATATGGGAAACAAAAAATAGCCTTGAGTCATCATAATCCATGTCTTCATATGACTATGCGCTTAAATTCACTTGTCACAGCTGACTTCCTTGTTTGCTTCTTTGCCCCATGAATTACAAACATATTGCAGTTAAATTAATTTAAAATCAAGATTAAAGAGGACAGATTTGTTTTCTTTTCCTCCTAGGAGATCCAGGTATACATGCATACACTTCCTTTCTTTTTCCTTCTCCTCTTTTCTTCTTCTTTCCAGCTGCTGCCTGTGCAGACGGCTACTTCACAGACATTTTAGTATGAACTAAAATATGCGGAACCAATTTGACGCAAACTAATGCTTTCCTGATGGAGAGGTGTTAGGTCACATCAGTCATGATTTCATTTCCCGAAAATAATTTTAAAGATCCATCTCTGTTCTGCTTTGGATATTATCATCTCTTTATTTCCTTTATCTCACTAAGATTTTTATCTCTTGGCTTTTGTGTGGAACAAAACTTAAATATGTTTTCATAAAAAAGTCCATTCAAAATATAATATCAAGGGAAAATGGGCTTTTGAATATCCTATAAGGATATAAACTTTATTTTGCCTTCTTCTTTTTGTGCCTAGCCCTTTGGAACTGGTATTGTGAGAAACTATTTTTTAAAGGGATATGCCAGAGTTCCTAGAATAAATGGGATACAGTTTTATTTTATAAATAGGAAATAGTTTTATTTCATGCTTGTAAAGAACATCAGATAGTCGTCAGATAGATGGAATAGTGATCTAATTATAATGGTCCCCAAATTTGCTATAACTGATAACTGATAACAGAGAATTATATGGAAGTAACTTAAATTGAAATTAACATCCAAAACTAGATTTAGCAAACTATGACCCATGGCCAAAACTAACCTTTTGCCTGATTTTGTGAATTAACATCCTCATTTGTTTATATATTGTCGATGGCAGCTTTTATGCTACAGTGACAGAGCTAAGTTGCAACAGAGATCATAGAGTCCACAAAGTTGAAAAGTCTTCCCTTTGTCTTCCTGACCCCAGATATATGGCTCCCCCGACAATAAAAAAATTCAAGTAGAAGGATGACATTGCAACTAATACTGTTTGACATCTAAATTAAAGGGGGTGGTGGACCATCTTAGGGTCTTAGGCTAAATTGGCATTCCTTTCAGGGCTTGCAATTTAAAGAAAGCCTGGCAGAGGTGAGCTGGGATTTGAAATGATCAAGTCAGTAGAATAGTTTTGTTTGTCATTAACCTTGTAGGATACATAGTTTTACGTAAATATAGTGAACACTGTGCATTAGTAAAAATCAATAAAAGATGGCCTTATAATAGCTTTCATGTAGCCAGGCATGGTGGCATATGTCTGTAATCCCAATATTTAGGAGGCTGAGACAGGAGGATAGCTGCTTTGAGGCCAGTGGTCAGTAACTTAGTGTGACCTGTTTCAAAATAATTTTTAAAAAATTAGGAGGACTGGGGTTGTAACTCAGTGGTAGAACACCCTTGGGTTCAATCTCCAGTGCCACAAAAATTAAATAGTATAAAAAAACCTTTTATGTTAAAGTCACAAATGTGTCTTCTAATATAACATTCTATGACTGTCCATTTTAACCACTAAAGAATTTAGGTATTTCTTTTGTTTATTCTAAGTGTTTGGGGAATTTGGGTCTTATATTAGTCAGGATAGTCTAGGTTATGGTTCAGTAATAAACAACTCTCAAATATCAAAGGTCTAAAGACAAGGATTGAGGTCTGATCTCATTTAGACAAACTGCACTGTGTGTCTGCTGAACCTCCAGGCAGAAACCCTCTACATAATGACACAGCTTTGCATCTCCATGTCAACCTACTTCCAGGATCAAGGCAGCAAGAGAAGAAGGTTCTGAAATATCTCGCAGTGACTATTCAGTCCTACCCAGATAGGACACACAAAGTCACCTCCACTTCCCAAAGGAAGCCACGTGGCCATTCCTAACCTCAAGGAGGTGTGCAAGTGAATTTACCCTATATATTCACACTGAAGACAGGAGAGGAATTTGAGGGCTAGTGAAGGGCAGTTAGACAATAGGCTGCTCAATAGGCTGCTCAATAGTTCTCCTCCTCCTCCCCTTCCTCCTCCTCCTCCTCCTCCTCTTCCTCCTCCTCTCACAAGCTCCTCAGCAGTGCTGTCAGAAGATCATATATCTAGTTTCATTGGTGGGAGAGACTCAGTAGAAAAATGTGGGTATTCGATGTATGTATAGGCAGGCAAGTATGTAGGTTGATAGCTTTGTTTCAAATATCAGCTAGATTTCTGAATTCTTCATTATTACATATTTTATTTATTTTCTGTCTAACTAAGCTATTTCCTTTAGTGACCAGTGTTTGGTAGAAAATTATAGCTCTTTTCTGATTGGTTCTTAGTGTAATAACCAGTTTACAATGACACTGTTCTCTCTGAATCTATAAGCTTCTCAAGTGGGGTGATATGTAATGAGCATTCTGAATCAGTTCTTTTTTTTTTCAGAAGCCATTCTTCCAGAAGTTTCTTCTCACTAGACTCAATTTCTTGCTGTTTTCTACATTTAACATCAAGAGTAACTTCTTGCCTCAGGGGTTTTGTTCTAATTTACATTTTTATCTCTGATTTTCTCGTTGATCCTAATATATATTTGTTCCTGCTCTTCTTTGGAGTCAATGCCTACCTTACCAGGAATGTATAACATCATACGATACTCCTGAGAAAAATTCAGTCTCCTCACACACAGCTGGGGAAAAGTCTTATTCATGGTGGTCATGGTTATTTAGCACTCTAAGATTTTGTTAGAAAGCAGATTCAGTTCCTTCTGGTGTTTTCTCTATGGTGCATGTGGAAATGATAGGCAATGAGCTCTGAATCCCCAGCTTTGTAAATAAGCCTCTGTCTGTCCCTACCCATTCACACATATTTACCGTGTTAATGAAAGTTATTAATTTCCAAGTCTCTTACATTTTCTTTTAATTTGACGAAATTTTCTTTTTTAGGGAGAGAGGGAGGTCTCTTCCTGTGTGTGTATTTAAAACAGTCCTCAAGTCCTTGCAATTGAATTTCAACCTTTTAAAAAATGAAATAGCAAATGCTTACTAGAGTCATTGCCATGTTTACAATAAAAGATAAATCTGGAAATTTGACAGAAATGTGTAATTTCTCATCCTCTAAACTGAAGTCCCTCACAAGAAAGATATTTGAATTCTACCGGTCACTAGGATCCTCAACTGTTAATAAGTATCACTATGTGGGGTTTGTCTTTCTTAACTTTAGGAATTGACTTACAGCTTGAGATATGGCCCACACTAATTGGATCCATGTTCCACTGTTTCGTTTTCAGCACTTCAATATCATCCTAGGTCCCACATCAATCTTATATATATCCCTTCCCCAGTATTCGATTTGGAAAAGATTGAACCATCTGAAACTAAAAATAGCTGGAGTTTGATTGATATCTTGCAGGTGATTGAAGGCGCAGAACATAGAGACTTGCTTCAAAATGGTGTTTGGAATACATAAGTCTTTGTCCTGCCACGAGAGCACATCAATGACCATCACTAGTGGGCAATTGAGCATGGGTCTGATGGCTTTCTATTAACACTGGGTATTATTGATGGTGCCCTCTCACATCCAAATATTCATGTGATTCACTGTTGGCATCTCGCTGAAGATTGATGGTCTGATGGAAAATGATGGGTTTGTAATAGATTTCACATATGACTGTTTCTTGACTATTTCATTGAACATTCTTCTCTGGTTAGATATTCACCAGTTAAAATCATTGAATTTAGTAAAGGGAACATTTTAAAATTACACACATTTACCAGCCATATATTTTCAAAACTTTGTTTTCTCTGAAAGTGTGGATAAAATAAATGGAATTGCTATTTTTTCTTTCTACACAATGCAAATTGTTCTTTTCTAGGTTTAAATCATTGGGTAACTATTTGTAATTTGTATTAGTTATGGGAGATGATTTGTGGTTTAAAACTTGACATAATATACTAGTCATAAGATAAGTCATAAATTCCCATTCATAATTGTTTAAAGGTAGATAAAAGAAGACAAATCAAAAACTGGAGAAAAGTAAACAGTTTAAAACTTGTGAACAAGTATTCAATAGGGATGAAAACAAAGGTTTAAACTCAAACCAAATAGTTAATAACATTTGAAGATTTTAGCTAACTGGCTTTTCCTTCTATACTACTTTTCCTATTATGATTCTTTTGGTTAATTTCAGCTTATAAATGCATCATAATCTGGCCTCTCATTTTCTTAACTTCCTTTCTACCAATAAGGTCCTTTACATATTACCCATTCACTTACTCCTATATTTACACCCAGATGTTAGGTCCTACATTTCCCTCAGTCTTGCTCTCGCTCTCTGACTTCTAACTAGACAACTGCATCTTATACCCACCTCTGTCTTCATATGGCTGACCTGCCTCTGCCATTGTAATCTTCACTCTCCATTGAAAACCTTGCTTCTTACTTTATGAGTGAACATAACCAAAATGATGACTTTCCTGTGTTAATCACCTTTTTGTCATTTTCTGTGTTAATCACCAAAATACCTGGCAAAACAACTTAGAGGAGGAAAGATTTATTTTGGATCAAGGTTTGGATCAAGGTTTCTGAGGTTCAGTCCATGATTGGCTGGCTCCACTGCTTTGGGCCTAAAGTTAGGTTGAACTTGGTGGAGGGGCACCGTAGAGGAAGGTTGCTCAGTCAAGAAGGAGAGGGAGAGAGAGAGGAGAAGATAAAACATTGCCCCCAGTAACATAACTACTTCTTTCAACCAAGTCTCACCTCCCATTAATTGATTAAAATTATGAATCCACAAAATGGATGAATCCACTGATGAGGTTATAGGCTCATGATCCAATCATTTCCCAAACCCTTACATCTGAACATTGCTGCACAGGGGACCAAGCTTTTAAGTACATGAGCCTTTGGTGGCATTCTAGATACAAATCATAAATTTCCAAAATGATACCATTCCTTCTACTTGCCCATGGCATCATGGCCTCTGTGGCTCTCTTCCTTTCATTAACAGGAACTCATTGTCATCATACAAAGTGAACAATGGTTTCTACTGTTCACCAGCTCCCAATCACTCTCACCTACCTAATTGCTCTCCTATCAATTTTCCCTTTCTGCTATGTCATTTTCATCAATATAAAAGTGCTATTATTTCTTATTAAAATAAAAACTATAGCCTCTGAGTCTTATTTGATCTCCACTGACTATCTCTTTAAAATAAAGCTTTTCAGTTCTGTTGTCTATAACACATGTATAATTCCTTTCTTCCCTCTTCTTATAAATCTGTCATTGGCTCCTTCCATGTCACTAAAAGTTCTCTTGTTAACGATACCATGACTTCCCCATCAACTCAATTAGTAAATTCTGTTGTATCTACCATCGCAATACATCCATAGTTTTATCACCTTATATCATGCCTATTGCTGTTGCCTTGGTCAAGGTTGCCTGGGTTATAAGTCCCCCTGGATCATTGCAATAGTCTCTCAACCTATTTCCCTGCTTCAACCCTCATTTTCTCCAACTACATTCAGCACAGTAATGTACATGTTAGAAGTAAGTAGATCATACTACTCACTGTTTTAAACATTCTAGTCCTTCTCATCTCCTTCAAAGTAACAGTCAACCAGTGTCCAAGTAATGGTCTATGAGTTTGAGTACTCCTTCTTAATTCTTTTCCATTTACTCTTCTTTTCTTCCCCTGCTTACTTTACACCAGTCACCTTGATATCTCTTTAAGGTATCAGAACACTCATAATTCAGGGCATTTGCCTTGCTGTTCTTGTCCCTCTGCATGAATGCTGTTCTTCTTGGTAGTTCACTAGACTCATGAGCTTGCTTTCAAGTCTCTGACCAAATGTCTCCTTTATATCAAGGTCTTCCCTGACCATCAATTGAAACTGGAACCCCCATTCTCCCTAGTTTTGTCTTCTGCTGATTTTTCTCCTCAGCATTTATCTTCATCTGGAATACTACATATTTTACTTTATGAATATTTTTGACTTGATTTCCATAACTTTACTCTAGTTGAGGTGAATTTTTGTCACACTTCTTTGTGACCATATCATTAGTAGTAGAATAGCGCCTGATACATAGCTTTAAATAAAATATCTCAAACTGTAAATGAATGGTTTTGGGCCCTATGCTTGCTTGGAATTACATGGCAAAATCACTTAGGCATTTCTCTAAAAAAGAGTTCCTCTCCACACCCCAAAAGAATGCTATTACAAGAGTGATCTCAGCCCCTCAACTCCACATGACACTCTTGGTTTTATTAAGGAAAAATATGGCAGTTTTCATTTCCAATTTTATGATCTGGTAAAAGGATTCATAACAATAAACACAGAGTGAGTTATTATAGGAAACAAAAAGGAATGACTTAACTGACCTAGACATTTTCATGTCTATGTCTATAAACTGGGAATACCACCAGAAGACTGAGGCTTTAATGCAGTCCTCAAGAGTGTCATGGGAACAATGATGCTCCAAATTACTCTATGACCATATAGAACATTCTATTCTTCTCCAAAACTAGTTCAGAAATGACCACTATGACTAACTATGGCTGCTATAGCAGTCAAGTTGTTAGCAAATGTTGAACATTTACCACATAGTTGGCTCAATAGGAGCAATGAAAAAGACCAGACATAATTTTTTTACATGTTCTAGTAATTATAAATTGCGATAATTGTCACCATGAAACAGAATGGAGTATTTTAAAAAATCATTTCAAAAGTAGATTTATTGACCTATAATTCTCACTATATGAAAACCACCCTTTTAGAGTGGACAATTTGATTTTTTTTTTTTTTTTTGGTGAAATCAGAGAGTTATGCAGCTATCACCAGAATTTTAGAACATTTTTGCTATCCTCCAAAGAAACTCCTACATTCATTAGTGGTCATTCCCTAGCCCCTACTCCCCAGGTCTCGACAACTGCTAATTTACTGGATGTATCTCTGGATTTACCTATTCTGGACCTTAAATATCATGATAACCATACCATATGCTACCTTTGTGGTTGGCTTTTCTCACTGTAATGTTTTCAAGGTTCATCCATGCTATAGCATGTATCCGTACTTCATCTTTTTTATTGCTAGAAATATTGCATTGTGTAAAGGAAACACATTTTGCTATCTATTCACCAGCTGATGGACATTTGGGTCATTATCATTTTTTGGCTATCATGAATGATGTTGCTATGAAACCTCAAGTACATTTTTTTGCGTGTAAATATGTTTTCACTTCTACTTTGTATATTCATATTGTAGAATTTCTGGGTCATGTGGTAGCTCTATGCTTAATATTTTGAGAACTGATAAACTGTTTTCCAAAGAGGCTGTGTCTCTTTATAATGGTGCCAGGAACCTATGAGAATTTCAGTTTCTCCACATTCCGGATGACAGTAATGTCTGTTTTTTTTTTCATTTCAGCCCTCCTAGTGGATATGTAGTGGTGTCTTATTGTGGGTTTTGTATGTTTACCTGATCACTGAAAATATTGAACATCTTGTCACATGCTTACTGGTCATTTAGAATATTTTGAGAGAAATTTGTATTTTTAGGGAAGGGCTTTTTGAAGGCAAGCCACTTAAACAAATGTGAAATACAGGTAGGATTTAACTGGGAAAACATGAGGAAAAGAACTCTCCATCCTGAGAGAACAGCTATTACGATGATCTTGAGGCTCAAAAACATTTGATTTCCTGAGAAAATTAAGAAGGCCAGTGTGGCTGGGAATAGAGCAGTGGGCAGCAGCTGAAGAATACAAAAACATTAAAAGACATAATTCAGAAAGTTAATTTCATTCACAGGGCAAAGGGAAGACAATAGGCTTTTTAGCCAAGAAGTGAGATAATCTGAATTATTCTAAGAATAGCTGATGATACATAGCACTTATGTGTTCTAGGCACCATTTTAAGAGCTTTATAAATATTTACTATACCCATAACTCTATGAGGTAACCTATCATTTTCCTATTGCTGCCAATAACAAATTACCATAAACTTGGTGGCTTAAAGCAATACAGTTTATTATCTTCTAGCTCTGGAGGTCAGAAATCAGTTTCACTGGACTGAAATCAGGGTATCTTGGTGGAGGCTTCAGAGCTAATCCGCTTTTTCCTTTTTTCAGTTTATAGAAGCTTCCCACATTCCTTGGCTCATGAACCTGCTTCATTCTGATTTCTGCCTTGGACCTCATACCTCCTTCTCTGATTCTGGTACTCCTGCCTCCCCCTTAGATGGCCTTTGTGATTGTCTTAGCCCCACCTGGATAATCTAGGATAATGTTCCCATCTTGAAGTCATTAACTTATGTGCAAAGTCCCTTCTCCCATGTAAAGTAGTGTATTTCGAGGTATTACGAATTAGAAAGTGGACATTTTTGAGGGAACATCATTTTGTCTACTGCAAGTTTTCACTGCTAATTTCTGCAGTGTTAAGTATTCAAAATCTCAGAGACAGTGACAGCTCTGGAGAGCTAATCTTGAACTCCTAAGCTATCTTATTTTTCTTAGTTACTACATTTCCCCCAATGAATTTCTATTTCCTTAGCACTGACACTGCCCTTTTTGAACCCTGCATCAGAATATGCTTAATACACTTAATAAATGATTCTCTTGTATGCTTGAGGATGGACTTCAGTACATTTGGTTCTTTTCAAATTGAGCATTTTTTCACAACTCATTTGATGTATAATTGATCTACAAAGAACTGCACATATTTAGTGTATACAATTTAATGACTTTGTTCATATGCAAACACTCGAAATATTGTTGCCATAATCCAGGTAATCCAACACTCCCAAAGTGTCCTTGTATCCCTTTTTGCTTGTTTGTCTGCTTTCATAAACTTAAACTAAGATTTACCCCATAACAAAATTTGAAGTGCACAATATCAAATTATTAACTATAAGCATTTTATTGTACAGCAGATCTCTAGAATTTATTCATGTAGAATAACTGAAACTTTGAACTCATTGAAAGCATTCCTCATTTCCCCCACTCTCTCATCCTTGGCAAACACCATTCTATTCTCCACATCTCTGAGTTTCATTATTATTGATAACTCATAGGAGTGGAATCATGCTGTATTTGTCCTTCTGTGCCTGGTTACTTCATGGCATAGAGTGTCCTTCAGGTTCAACCATGCTGTTGCAAATGACAGTATTTATTTCTTTTAAAGCCAAATAATATTTCATATGTAAATATATATACACATTCATACATGCATACATATATGTGTGTATATATATACATATATATTTATGTACAACTTTATTAACCTGATAATGGACACTTGGCTTATTTTGATATCTTGGCTATTATGAATAAGGCAGCAACAAAAATGGAGTACATCTATATCTTTGAGATTCCGATTTCAGTTCCTTTAAGTATATATCCAGAAGTGAGATTACTGGATCACATGATAGTTTTACTTTTCAGTTTTTGAGGAACCTCCATTTTTTTTCTCTAGCTCGTGCACCATTTTATATTTCTACCTTCAATGTACAAGGGTTCTAATTTTTCCACATCAACTGAATATCTTAGAATATTTATTGGTTTTTGCAAACTAACTTAGTGAGGAAAGACACATGATACTTTGGTCTTTGGTCAATATAACTGTCTGATACTATATGCTGATTAATAATATCTGTTTACAGGGTTTGACTATTCGGAGGATCTAATGGAGAGAAACATAAGTGAAATCGTTATACAAATTAAGAGGTACACATACGTAGCATCTATATGGAGAGGTGACTTGATGGCAGCTGGACTGTTCGACTCTGACCATATTAAAGAAGAGCAGTTTCTTAAGCCTCGTCAGTTATCTCATTAGTCAACTCGAAAAATGCATCCTATTGTGTATTTTAAAGCTTAATATCTGAATTTATATACCTGAACTAATAGATATTGGTGTAATACTTTTGCCTTTTGGGAAAAATGCCTCAAATTTTCCTCACTTGTAATTTAGCTTTTCTATTAAAATTATGTTTCAAATAAACACTGCTTTTTATCGCTTAGGGAAAACAAACATTAGAACCAACAAATATGCTCCTCATTAATGTACAATGTCTTACAGCATATCAGAACCAAGTTTTGCTCTTTGAATTGTTGATTAGGAGTCTTATAATTTATATGTTTGTTAAAATGTATTCTGAAAATGAAGAATGTTCTGTGAAATGAAACATGTATCTTTACTATCAAAAATATTGATCATACTTTGAAAAAGTATCTGCAAGGAAATTTTTTTATTCTTAATACCAGCGAAGCTATTATTATAAATTCACATCTAACTTTTGTACAATGTACAATGATTTTTGTACATCTAATTTTTGTACAATGTACCATGTCTTGACACCTTACTGGGATCTTGATGAAACAGAAGATGATAGAAGATATGAGAAGCTTATCTTACTTGTTACATTTCTATTTTTTTAGTTACAGATTACTTGTAAGTGCCAAGGCCACACTAAGATGATATACCAGGTTAGGCCAAATTGTCTGGTCTGCTTCTCAGACACAGTTGGGAGGAGTTGAAGGATGGGTGATGAGAGTTTCCTGCAAATGTGGTTTTCTCTCCTTAATCCTTTTCTGCCCTCACCTCATGCCTCAGGATTTTTTTTTTTTTTTTTTTTTTTTTTTTTTTTTTTTTTTTTTTTTTTTTTTTTTTTTTTTTTTTTTTTTTTTTTTTTTTTTTTTTT